>OY365783.1:18559674-18783563 GCA_959347405.1 Napeogenes sylphis | reverse complement strand
ATTCTCTTTGCGACAGACAAAAAAGAACAAACCATTTAATAATCTATCAAGTGCAGATTTTGAAAGTGTATGGTTTTTTTATGTCTTTTTCAAGTGCAATTATTATGATGAACAATGTTTTCTTTTTAATTGATGATCGTAATATTGAAGATTTAAGATACTTTCAAGATTAAATATACAATCGAGACGCCATTTTTACCGTTTTACGCATGCACTTATGAATACATCTATCCTACATAAGGATCGATGATTTTCTGATTACCTACGTTCGTAATAGCACCTCGAAGTGAAACTTTAAAGTTTCAGGTGACATGTCAAGGTATCACTGGATAAGGATCCCCTGATCCGGAAACATCAAACAATCATCAACAAAAAATCTGAAGAAAATTTATATAAAACAATATTAAATAAGACGAAGCTTCTTAGCAATCCATGGATTCACCGTGCGGGTGCCGGGCCCATCGCGTTGCAAGGAGAGGAGTGCAAGCAGTGCCTGGGACTTGCGACCCAGGAGTAGGTTTAAGGGGCCCCTTTATTATGCGCAAAAACGCTCACCTTCACCCTCCACACTCCTCTCCCTACCTAACCAAATTTGGAAAGAACCTACTAATGCCGCCTTTGAAGTACGTTCTAGAAATGAACCGATGCTTGTTCTAGAAAGGCCAAGATCTTTAAGTAGGCTATAGAGAGATTTTGCTGTTATACCTCTCGCTCCCACTTCTACCGCGTACAAACTAACTATAAATTTATTCCTGATCAGTTCGTTGGTTAGTTCGTAATACTTATTGAGCTTGAATGTGTGATCCCTTGGGATGTTTGTTTCCCAAGGAACAGTAAGCTCCACAAGTATCACGCGCCTCAGATGTTTCGAATACAGGAATAAGTCCGGTCTGGATGACGAAACACCAACATCCCCAGGGATTTTGTAATGCTTTTCATACGTGTCCATCATGAGAATCCAATCAGGAGCCGCGCCTAATATTGAATAAGGCTTCGCTTTTGATTTTTTGGAGGAGCCTTCTTTTACGAATTCTATAGATCGTTCGGTGGTTGTTATACCCTTCCGCGCTCTTGCTACTGAAAGACTAACCGCTTCCCGTATAATTTCTAATACCTTGTCGTGGCGACGCGAGTATTGACCTTTATCTAGAAGTACCCTACACCCCACTAATAGGTGTTTCGCGGTTCCTATTGCCTCCCCACAGATGTTGCAAGACTTTTCGGTGGCTTTGCCCCATCTTACTAAATTACTTTGATCTGGGAGAGTCATTTGGAATACATTAAGATAGAATTTTAATAATGCTGGGGACCAATCATAAATTAAGGTGCGCCACTTCAAAGCTAGTGGAATACAAAAATCTCCTATGGTCACCCATTCGTTTTGAATTTCTAGGCTCATCGCGTGGAGTCGGTAATTATCGTTTTCGTCTTGTCGAATAAAAGATTTTGTTATGTCTATGTCTTGAACTTTCCTACTTGATCCTAGCCCTACTTTATTTGTTTGAGCACCTATCATAAACTTTTTATGGAATTGAAGTCGTGACTCGAGCTCTGAGGCAACTTTGTCTTTTGGGAGAGAAGTTACAGTATCATCTTTAGATTTTCCGATGATATGTCTTTTGGTAACTCTTAGATGTTTGTAGAGCTCCGATGGTTTCTTTAATTTTAATCCAAAGTTGTTACGGTCTCTAAATAAGGTTGAAGAGTCCGCTGAGTGCGCTAACCCGAGCCATAACTTCAATGTCTTTATGACGCTTGCATCTAACTTTGACAAAAGGGTTTTATTTATATCATACACGAGGAAAGGCCAATTTAGACGTGATGTTAAATAATTATCGTAAATCCAAGCTTTTTTGACGTTACTTATTGGTTGGTTGTCTACCTTTTTGAGATCGTTTAAAAAGCTATCGACTATTACATCCAACGATGGAGTACGGCCTTGGTAATCGATTTTTTTACCTAAAAATTTAAACGGAGCTGCTTCCGTAACCGTACTAACGCACTGACCGCCTATTATAAGACCCGGATCGTAAGAGGTATATTTGGTATTCCGTCTACCCAGACACAGACTAAAACATTTACTTGGTTTTGTCCTCAATCCGCCCGTCCACGTACAGAAATCCTCAACTACATTTAAAAGTACCTGACATTGTTTCGGATTACGTGTCAGTATCGCGAGATCATCTGCAAAAGCTAGTATGGATTCTGTGTATTTGTTGTTGAACTTAAACCGATAGCCCCACTTTTTTTTCATTTCTAATTAATTTGTCTATTAAAATATTAATAACTATATTAAATATAATAGGAGAAATACAACAGCCCTGAAATAAACCAACGTTATAATTAAGTGGTTTTGAATGGTTTTCATTAAAAATTATTGAGAATTTTAATTTTGAATAATATGATGCAATAATGTCGCGAACTACCATAGGAAAGTTATACCATTTAAGCGCGAACATCATTAGTTCATGTCGTACCGACCCAAAGGCGTTTTCTAAGTCTATCCAACAAACCGTAATTTGTCTCTCGCTAGTTCTAGCATCTTTAAGGCTTTCCGATATTAACGTATTATGTTCCAGGCATCCAGAAATTCCGGGCAAAAACCCTTTCTGATGATTAGGCCTGAAATATCTATTGTTAATCATGAATTGCGTCATTTTAGTTTGTAAAAAAGAGAAAAATATTTTGGAAATTGTATTTGTTAGGGCTATCGGTCTAGTATCCTTGGGATTATTGACATTGTCGTTTTTCGGAATGAGGACAAAAAGGGCTTTTCCGAACGATACCGGTATTTGCTTTCTTGACCAGATTTTACCGAATATATTTAAAAGATGTTTATGGAGCGACGGACATTTTTTGTAAACTATATAAGGGATACCATCCGGACCTGGTGCTGACTTAGATGGTTTCATTTTAATTATTTTATTGATTTCCTCCAAAGTTGGTGGGTTGGCTTGGAAATCTTCAGTAGGAGTCTCAGGTTTGTGTTCGTTTGGATCCCCATATAGTCTTTGGTTTTCTGGCACTTCGTATGTGCTTTTATAATGGTCGAAAATTTGCTCGTTGGTCAAGAGAAGCTTACCTTTTTGATCTTTGAAAATGTTTTTTGAGTATTTAAAAGGATTTTTATCAAAGTCTACTTCATGTTTTGCCCGATCAAAGCTATCACGATTTTTCGTTATTTGATTTGTTATACCTTGGATAAGTTTAAGAATTGATCGCAATGCCCTAGACAGTTGGTGACTAAGTTGATTATCGCCTAAGGCTTTGGCTATACGAAGTTTCTTTATAAGATCTCTTTTTTTCCTCCTCATTTTCAATTTAAAACCGTTTTCTTTATTTTTGTGAGCATAACGATTCGTAGGTGGATAGTGCTCATTAAAGTAGTCGTAAATAGTATTTTGGAAAGTCTCTACTTGCGCATCGAGTACCTGATTTGAGCCCGGGTGCTCTAACAGGGCCGCTATATTTTGGTCATGTACTTTCCAGGTCGATTGTTTAGTATTTGGAATGCTAAGACGCGTCCGGATGGTCATGGACTCCTGGTAGTTTTCATTCAATGGCTCACCATGAGATATATGAGGGTAAACTCTATCCGCAGTGAAAACTGAAGATCTTACCGACGGTTGCCGCACTTCAGCACCATTGTGTGTTTTAAGATGTTTAATAAACCAAGCTCGTCTTTTGTAATTTTTCCCGCACGTAGGGCATTTCAGTTCCGTTATCGCGCCGTTTTCGCCGTAATTGTCAACCGGTGGACAGTTCTTCCGCCCCCCCTCTCGGACTGTCCTAGGGGTATTTTTCTTATTTGGACTTTTAGCGTTTATCGACGTTCCCGGGCTTGGCTTGCTAGGCCATCGCCCTCGGCTGTCTTTCCAGCAGTCTGCTGTCTTCCCAGCTGCCAGCTGTCTTTCCAGCGTCAACTGTCTTTCCAGCGTCATCCCGTCTCTCCGGGCTGTCAATTTAGATAAGACGAAGCTTCTTAGCAATCCATGGATTCACCGTGCGGGTGCCGGGCCCATCGCGTTGCAAGGAGAGGAGTGCAAGCAGTGCCTGGGACTTGCGACCCAGGAGTAGGTTTAAGGGGCCCCTTTATTATGCGCAAAAACGCTCACCTTCACCCTCCACACTCCTCTCCCTACCTAACCAAATTTGGAAAGAACCTACTAATGCCGCCTTTGAAGTACGTTCTAGAAATGAACCGATGCTTGTTCTAGAAAGGCCAAGATCTTTAAGTAGGCTATAGAGAGATTTTGCTGTTATACCTCTCGCTCCCACTTCTACCGCGTACAAACTAACTATAAATTTATTCCTGATCAGTTCGTTGGTTAGTTCGTAATACTTATTGAGCTTGAATGTGTGATCCCTTGGGATGTTTGTTTCCCAAGGAACAGTAAGCTCCACAAGTATCACGCGCCTCAGATGTTTCGAATACAGGAATAAGTCCGGTCTGGATGACGAAACACCAACATCCCCAGGGATTTTGTAATGCTTTTCATACGTGTCCATCATGAGAATCCAATCAGGAGCCGCGCCTAATATTGAATAAGGCTTCGCTTTTGATTTTTTGGAGGAGCCTTCTTTTACGAATTCTATAGATCGTTCGGTGGTTGTTATACCCTTCCGCGCTCTTGCTACTGAAAGACTAACCGCTTCCCGTATAATTTCTAATACCTTGTCGTGGCGACGCGAGTATTGACCTTTATCTAGAAGTACCCTACACCCCACTAATAGGTGTTTCGCGGTTCCTATTGCCTCCCCACAGATGTTGCAAGACTTTTCGGTGGCTTTGCCCCATCTTACTAAATTACTTTGATCTGGGAGAGTCATTTGGAATACATTAAGATAGAATTTTAATAATGCTGGGGACCAATCATAAATTAAGGTGCGCCACTTCAAAGCTAGTGGAATACAAAAATCTCCTATGGTCACCCATTCGTTTTGAATTTCTAGGCTCATCGCGTGGAGTCGGTAATTATCGTTTTCGTCTTGTCGAATAAAAGATTTTGTTATGTCTATGTCTTGAACTTTCCTACTTGATCCTAGCCCTACTTTATTTGTTTGAGCACCTATCATAAACTTTTTATGGAATTGAAGTCGTGACTCGAGCTCTGAGGCAACTTTGTCTTTTGGGAGAGAAGTTACAGTATCATCTTTAGATTTTCCGATGATATGTCTTTTGGTAACTCTTAGATGTTTGTAGAGCTCCGATGGTTTCTTTAATTTTAATCCAAAGTTGTTACGGTCTCTAAATAAGGTTGAAGAGTCCGCTGAGTGCGCTAACCCGAGCCATAACTTCAATGTCTTTATGACGCTTGCATCTAACTTTGACAAAAGGGTTTTATTTATATCATACACGAGGAAAGGCCAATTTAGACGTGATGTTAAATAATTATCGTAAATCCAAGCTTTTTTGACGTTACTTATTGGTTGGTTGTCTACCTTTTTGAGATCGTTTAAAAAGCTATCGACTATTACATCCAACGATGGAGTACGGCCTTGGTAATCGATTTTTTTACCTAAAAATTTAAACGGAGCTGCTTCCGTAACCGTACTAACGCACTGACCGCCTATTATAAGACCCGGATCGTAAGAGGTATATTTGGTATTCCGTCTACCCAGACACAGACTAAAACATTTACTTGGTTTTGTCCTCAATCCGCCCGTCCACGTACAGAAATCCTCAACTACATTTAAAAGTACCTGACATTGTTTCGGATTACGTGTCAGTATCGCGAGATCATCTGCAAAAGCTAGTATGGATTCTGTGTATTTGTTGTTGAACTTAAACCGATAGCCCCACTTTTTTTCATTTCTAATTAATTTGTCTATTAAAATATTAATAACTATATTAAATATAATAGGAGAAATACAACAGCCCTGAAATAAACCAACGTTATAATTAAGTGGTTTTGAATGGTTTTCATTAAAAATTATTGAGAATTTTAATTTTGAATAATATGATGCAATAATGTCGCGAACTACCATAGGAAAGTTATACCATTTAAGCGCGAACATCATTAGTTCATGTCGTACCGACCCAAAGGCGTTTTCTAAGTCTATCCAACAAACCGTAATTTGTCTCTCGCTAGTTCTAGCATCTTTAAGGCTTTCTGATATTAACGTATTATGTTCCAGGCATCCAGAAATTCCGGGCAAAAACCCTTTCTGATGATTAGGCCTGAAATATCTATTGTTAATCATGAATTGCGTCATTTTAGTTTGTAAAAAAGAGAAAAATATTTTGGAAATTGTATTTGTTAGGGCTATCGGTCTAGTATCCTTGGGATTATTGACATTGTCGTTTTTCGGAATGAGGACAAAAAGGGCTTTTCCGAACGATACCGGTATTTGCTTTCTTGACCAGATTTTACCGAATATATTTAAAAGATGTTTATGGAGCGACGGACATTTTTTGTAAACTATATAAGGGATACCATCCGGACCCGGTGCTGACTTAGATGGTTTCATTTTAATTATTTTATTGATTTCCTCCAAAGTTGGTGGGTTGGCTTGGAAATCTTCAGTAGGAGTCTCAGGTTTGTGTTCGTTTGGATCCCCATATAGTCTTTGGTTTTCTGGCACTTCGTATGTGCTTTTATAATGGTCGAAAATTTTCTCGTTGGTCAAGAGAAGCTTACCTTTTTGATCTTTGAAAATGTTTTTTGAGTATTTAAAAGGATTTTTATCAAAGTCTACTTCATGTTTTGCCCGATCAAAGCTATCACGATTTTTCGTTATTTGATTTGTTATACCTTGGATAAGTTTAAGAATTGATCGCAATGCCCTAGACAGTTGGTGACTAAGTTGATTATCGCCTAAGGCTTTGGCTATACGAAGTTTCTTTATAAGATCTCTTTTTTTCCTCCTCATTTTCAATTTAAAACCGTTTTCTTTATTTTTGTGAGCATAACGATTCGTAGGTGGATAGTGCTCATTAAAGTAGTCGTAAATAGTATTTTGGAAAGTCTCTACTTGCGCATCGAGTACCTGATTTGAGCCCGGGTGCTCTAACAGGGCCGCTATATTTTGGTCATGTACTTTCCAGGTCGATTGTTTAGTATTTGGAATGCTAAGACGCGTCCGGATGGTCATGGACTCCTGGTAGTTTTCATTCAATGGCTCACCATGAGATATATGAGGGTAAACTCTATCCGCAGTGAAAACTGAAGATCTTACCGACGGTTGCCGCACTTCAGCACCATTGTGTGTTTTAAGATGTTTAATAAACCAAGCTCGTCTTTTGTAATTTTTCCCGCACGTAGGGCATTTCAGTTCCGTTATCGCGCCGTTTTCGCCGTAATTGTCAACCGGTGGACAGTTCTTCCGCCCCCCCTCTCGGACTGTCCTAGGGGTATTTTTCTTATTTGGACTTTTAGCGTTTATCGACGTTCCCGGGCTTGGCTTGCTAGGCCATCGCCCTCGGCTGTCTTTCCAGCAGTCTGCTGTCTTCCCAGCTGCCAGCTGTCTTTCCAGCGTCAACTGTCTTTCCAGCGTCATCCCGTCTCTCCGGGCTGTCAATTTAGATAAGACGAAGCTTCTTAGCAATCCATGGATTCACCGTGCGGGTGCCGGGCCCATCGCGTTGCAAGGAGAGGAGTGCAAGCAGTGCCTGGGACTTGCGACCCAGGAGTAGGTTTAAGGGGCCCCTTTATTATGCGCAAAAACGCTCACCTTCACCCTCCACACTCCTCTCCCTACCTAACCAAATTTGGAAAGAACCTACTAATGCCGCCTTTGAAGTACGTTCTAGAAATGAACCGATGCTTGTTCTAGAAAGGCCAAGATCTTTAAGTAGGCTATAGAGAGATTTTGCTGTTATACCTCTCGCTCCCACTTCTACCGCGTACAAACTAACTATAAATTTATTCCTGATCAGTTCGTTGGTTAGTTCGTAATACTTATTGAGCTTGAATGTGTGATCCCTTGGGATGTTTGTTTCCCAAGGAACAGTAAGCTCCACAAGTATCACGCGCCTCAGATGTTTCGAATACAGGAATAAGTCCGGTCTGGATGACGAAACACCAACATCCCCAGGGATTTTGTAATGCTTTTCATACGTGTCCATCATGAGAATCCAATCAGGAGCCGCGCCTAATATTGAATAAGGCTTCGCTTTTGATTTTTTGGAGGAGCCTTCTTTTACGAATTCTATAGATCGTTCGGTGGTTGTTATACCCTTCCGCGCTCTTGCTACTGAAAGACTAACCGCTTCCCGTATAATTTCTAATACCTTGTCGTGGCGACGCGAGTATTGACCTTTATCTAGAAGTACCCTACACCCCACTAATAGGTGTTTCGCGGTTCCTATTGCCTCCCCACAGATGTTGCAAGACTTTTCGGTGGCTTTGCCCCATCTTACTAAATTACTTTGATCTGGGAGAGTCATTTGGAATACATTAAGATAGAATTTTAATAATGCTGGGGACCAATCATAAATTAAGGTGCGCCACTTCAAAGCTAGTGGAATACAAAAATCTCCTATGGTCACCCATTCGTTTTGAATTTCTAGGCTCATCGCGTGGAGTCGGTAATTATCGTTTTCGTCTTGTCGAATAAAAGATTTTGTTATGTCTATGTCTTGAACTTTCCTACTTGATCCTAGCCCTACTTTATTTGTTTGAGCACCTATCATAAACTTTTTATGGAATTGAAGTCGTGACTCGAGCTCTGAGGCAACTTTGTCTTTTGGGAGAGAAGTTACAGTATCATCTTTAGATTTTCCGATGATATGTCTTTTGGTAACTCTTAGATGTTTGTAGAGCTCCGATGGTTTCTTTAATTTTAATCCAAAGTTGTTACGGTCTCTAAATAAGGTTGAAGAGTCCGCTGAGTGCGCTAACCCGAGCCATAACTTCAATGTCTTTATGACGCTTGCATCTAACTTTGACAAAAGGGTTTTATTTATATCATACACGAGGAAAGGCCAATTTAGACGTGATGTTAAATAATTATCGTAAATCCAAGCTTTTTTGACGTTACTTATTGGTTGGTTGTCTACCTTTTTGAGATCGTTTAAAAAGCTATCGACTATTACATCCAACGATGGAGTACGGCCTTGGTAATCGATTTTTTTACCTAAAAATTTAAACGGAGCTGCTTCCGTAACCGTACTAACGCACTGACCGCCTATTATAAGACCCGGATCGTAAGAGGTATATTTGGTATTCCGTCTACCCAGACACAGACTAAAACATTTACTTGGTTTTGTCCTCAATCCGCCCGTCCACGTACAGAAATCCTCAACTACATTTATGCAACTTGAGACATTTATACAACTTGAGAAATTTCTTGAAAGTTGTAAATCGGTTTTTAATAGGCGTTATTACAAATCAGTTTGGGAAAAATGATTTATCATAAAAATTATAATTACGTCCAATATAAGTATAATTATATCTATAACTTAAATTTATCGAACTTTAATTAAATCTATCCATCTATTGGTAAATGGTAAGTACAAGTGCTGCCGCGTGGTGTTCATAATTTAAACTAGCGAAAGCGGGTCAGCTGTCATAAGTGTATTGTTAATTTGGATGGTATTGTGAACTCTAATTAGCAATTTTTTTAATTTTTTCAAATTGTTGGTTGAAAATCAAAGTAAAATTAAAATGGAAGATACTGTTGATAATTCGGGTGTACGTTTTTCCCCGAAAGAAAATAAAAGAAAAGCTTATTGTTGTGCTTAGTTACTGTAAAATTTTTGAGTTTCTAAACAAATATTGCAAGGATTCCCGATTAATTGCTCGAAAAGTTTCTCACAACATTCTCTTAATGGTCGAAAGGGTTGTTCAGAAAGATTATGTAGGATTGATGACGAGGATGAGTGTGAAATCAAACTTTGGATAAGTCGTAAGTTCTCAGGAGAGACAGTTTCAACAGGAGGTTGCAGTGGAGCATGTCTTCCAGTTCTATGAAAAATACATTCAAAATATTGTGTAGAATAGAAAGTAAACATAACAACATGATTAAAGAATCGGAAATTTAGATGAAGTCTAAATGTTACGTATAAATCATGATTAAAATTGATTAAATTATTCCATAAAAATAGAAAAAAAATTGAAATTAATTGGTGAATATGTACAAAATTAATTAAATTAAAAACAAAAATTATTCATATAAACAGTGAATTGTAAAAATTGTTTATGTGAAAATTTACTTCATCAAAACTTTCATTAAAAAAAAAGAATCAATCATAAATAAATCATTCACGCTCGTACACATGCACTGATAAAGCTGATTTCAAATTCTTCGAAAAAAGTTTTTCTCTGATCGACTTCTTGACATCATCACTTAGTTCCTCATGATTTTTTTTTATATCAAAACAGCTGTGTTCACTCAAAGGCTTCGGATGATATTGTTCCAAACAAGCGTTGCGAGGTGCACTCCAAAGACATTTTCTATCTGTTGATGAAACGATTTTGAAGCCAGTCAAATCGTTACTAAAATAAAGAAAATATAATTTATTGAGCTTAGCAGTAAAAATTAAACATAAAGAAACATTTTCAATAATTTAAACGTACCGTGAACAAAATATCAAAACACCAGCACTATGTTTACATCTTTCACTTAACCCAGCTGTACAGCTGCATACTGAGGAAATAACCTTACCAGTTTTACTAATAACTGTAGTTATTTCATGAGGATCTCCTCGAGTATTAGATGATTGAATACAATAAGATAATAATTCATATTGCTCATCATTTTCATTCAAAATTCCCGTGTAGATTAAATGATTAGAATTAACGACTTGCTCGCCTTCAATAAAGTTTCGGCTTTTCGTTGTAGAGTCCAAATGATCTAACACTTCACAAATTGATAAGAACATTTTTTTTAAATTTATTTTTAACTCAAATTTTATATTTAACTTAACTTAATGTCCTTTCATTAAGTTAATAATTAATAAGACTTTAAAAACGGATTTGTTTACATACAATTTACATATGTCATTAATCAGCCGACCCGTTTTCGCTAGTTCAAGATATAGCCACCAGTTGGCGGGACCGCAACTCCCAGTTACCAATAGCAAAACATTTTTTTTTACTTTTGATTTAACTAATATTAACATTAAACAAAAGCTTTTTGTTTAGATTCACTATTGTCACAATAACAATATTTCCAAAACTAGTAGAACTTTTTATAATATTAAATGTATTGGTTTAAAGTAGTCCAAAATGATCTATAAATTGTATACTTTTTTTATTTTAAAACAGCATTTTAATTAACTTACTGAAACTCAATGAGTACACATAAAGTAAAATAAGCCAAGCGTTTTAAGATGAGAATTCTTCACGGTACTTTCTTTGAATGCGCTCTTTTGTAGCGACCTTATTCTTAAGTGGTCAGAATACAGTCACGTGAAAAAAAAGTGAGGAAATGGCAAGTGTAGTTCCAAATTTGGTATATATTGGCCCTTAAGTTTTAGGCATTGAGTTTAGTCCGTAATAACCCCTTAATTATTTTACGTTTAGTTAAAATATATATAAAAAAATATATTCTTAAGATTTTGTCATATAATTATATATAGAATCTTTACTCATTTACAAATTGGATATTTGCCAAGTGAGTCTTCGTTGTTGTTTCAAGGTTTTCTAATTTCCGGGAATCAGCTTATGTAATATCTATTTCTTTCCGAGATATTGAAATTTTCGCCATAAACTATTCGTATACGTTACAATATTGCTTAGACCGTACAGTGACAGGATATTGCTATTATATTGTGTAACGTAGCTTGTAACTTTAACAAGATATGGATTTATTGATAAATGACAGTCAGATCTTATTCCGCCATTTATAAAAAATATAATAAAATATAGGTCCATTGATGAAAGTGATGTGATTAATTTAGTCATTCTTTAATATACATTTTTTACTACAGATACTAGCCATTGAATTTGTTAACAAATATACTAATAGTCACTTGGTTTCAGGTTGTTGATAATCTGTTTTTTTCTATTCTTTCTTAATCAGTTCTTGTTTTATCTACAATACGTTTTTACAACTTGCGCAGGTGAATATATAATTTATCTTGATTTTTTTGGCAATTATTTATACTACATGTGCACATGTAGTATAAATAATTAAAGACAAATAAAAAAATTAAGATGTATGTAGGTAGAAATAACAAATATATTTTTTTTAAGAAAACCGATGGACCTTTTTGTGACATTTCATATTCGTATGCTTACCATTACGATTGAACGATAAAATAATAATTACTTTATGAATAAGGTTAATAAATAAAAGATTTATCAAATAAACCTTTATTATGCAAAACATATGTACACTCTTTTATTTCTACAAAAACAGTAGTTATAGTGTTTGTAGCTTGGTGCTATGTATATTTATTTATTTATTTATTTATATCTTTTCCACTTAGAATCATAATCAGTGATCACTTGTGTACGTCAACATGGAAGTGTCAGGAGGGCCTATTACGATACTAGATTTATCGTAATAAGCCCTTCTGAAAAAGCACTTTCCATCTTAATGTTAAAGTTATGAGGGTTCCAAACGCGTCCTGGTCTGAGAAGAACCACACAACAAACTCAGCCGGATATATTTTTTGTTATTGTGATCACTGTTTCGGAAACGTCAAACTTAAATGCAATTTTAGAACAACTAGAACCGTCGCAATCAATTAGAAAAGAAGCCTAATGATTTCAGGCAACGAAAATTAAATAATAATAACAGAAAAAAAATATATATATAAATCTTCGGCCTGCCACACAACCAGCCACCGCAAGCAGCGGTGGTATATTGTGAGTCAGTGATTTGATTATAAAAAAAAAGTGAAAAGAAGTTACACTTTTTTATTATCATAAGCAGCATACAAAAAATATGGCGCGAAACAGAAAAATGTGACTTAGAAATAAAGATGGCGCGTAACAGAAAAACGTATTTTTTGTACATTGCTATAAAGTTTCTCCCATCCGTCGATAAAGAAGTTTTACTTCAAAAATTATGTTATTTTAAATAAATAGAGAATGAAAAATTCATCAACAAGGTTAGGACTCAACACTGTAACCTTTTGTAATTCGTCCCGTCGTTTTGCCAATAGAACTATCGTATCGCTACCAGTCTCAAGGATTCTAGCTAATCTCAAATATAGGCACTTATTTATAGTTAATTTTAAACAAAATAATTTGCTTTAGGAACCCAAAATCTTTAACTGAAATGCACATTCAACATTAAAAGATATAATTTTTAAATATATTCTTTCCATTATCTAGTCATGAAGTAAGAAAAAAACTGCAACCCTGCAACCTTGTTACTTTTACCTATTAGAAGTATGTATATACTGTTGTACCTTAAAAAAATATCTAAAAAAAACAGGTAATTTTATTATTTTTAAACAAAGAATAGGTCGAATGATATACAAAAATCATAAATTAAATATGTAAGTAGTATTTACTTGTAGTGTATTTACTTAGTATTTACTTGTAGTATTTACTTGTAGGATGGAAATTTGACTACAGATGTATACCATCATACGACACTGGTGTCCTGGACAGGGGATTGGCATGATGAAGCTATTATTGCCACGTTTTGTATTGAGTGAAAATTCCAAAACCAGCTGTGTCCTTTTATCCTATTTCCTGTAGGGTAACGGTAACAGAATGGTAGCTTTTTTATTTTCTATATTTTGCAAATGTCTCCGGGCGACCACTTACCATTTTATAATTGTCCAAATGCATTTACCATTATAAAAAAAGGTATTTTTAAAACTAAAATATTTATGTGTACAGGGAAATCGTTCAAAATTGTCAACTGCTTAACATAATTTGAAATATATTGTCTGGACGAGAATTGCCAGTTCTAGAAGAAGAAAAAAATGTCGGTCGAACTTTTTTCGACTCAAAAAAAGTCCCAATATGAGCATTTAGGAAGAAATAAGGTCATGAAAGGTAGCAGCCCTAAGAATTTTTATTTTGTATTATTATTATTTATTACACACGTATATAACATAATGCTCTAAATTTAATATGTAAAATCCTTTTATTTTATTATTATAACTATTTAATCCCCATTAAAAAAACAACATTAAGTTTGAAAATTACGTTAATAGTTACGAGGGTAGAAATAAAACATAAAACATCATTAAGAAATAAAAATTTTATTATTATCAGTTCAAATATCGTATTTACATTCTTTCAAATGATTAGAAGCACATTGTTTATAATAAAATATAATAAATCGGCGACCGTTGTCACCGCCACAAAACAATCAAATAATAAAACGGAACATTCTAGAACATCACTCAAATAAAATCTTGTATTAAATCACCTGCATGTGTGATCTGTATCTGTAAAAATCTTTAGTAATTTGAATAATAGATATAAGTGTAACAATCCACAGATTTTTTTTTTGTTGTAATTAAGAAAAAATAAAATAAAAGATTTTGACAGATGTTTACAAAATGGTGCAATATGCAGAATTATTAAAATAAAATATTATTTTTAATAAACAGAATAAATAAATAAACAGAATATTGAATTTCTTTAGAAACTCAATATTTTGTTCATTTATTTTTTTTAAAGGTTTTCATTTTTTAAAATTTATATAATTGAAAATTTGAAATAATGCACCATTCCGTATAAGATTACACAAGAAATCGTAGAGCAAAGGCAACTAAATAAAGGACTGAAGAAAAAATTAAAAAAATTACCACTATATACAATTTTCAACTATTCATTATCCAAATCGTAACATCAGTTCATTTTTCAAATGCATTACATTCACGCGATAACATCGCCATACATTACACTTACTTTACATAACGCAACTAAGTCATTATAATGATCATTACATTAAAATATAGAATTTACAACAACTAAATATTCATGTCAATATATCCGTTCGTATTACTTTCACAACGAATCATAAATGATCTATGTGTAAATTTAATCAAGTGTTTAATAAAAATGAATGCGATTGTAAAGAAGTGTAACATTTTACATAAAACTCTCATTCATTTAAATGCTCAGTAATCATCGAATGCTATACAAGTAACACGCGCGGTGCCTCACTCAACGGGTGTTCACTTATTCACACACAGAAAAAACTCAACAAATCATGTACACTGAAAGTATTGCGTTTCTCTATACAATTTATTCACTAATTTGGTGTTTGGAGCCGAATTAGATTTAACTAGACCTAAAGAGCGGGAAACAACACTCGATTTAATTTATTAAAAAAAATACAAAAAAAAAATGTTTTTTGCCAACCCTAATCATTAAAGAATATGATAACATTTTAAAAATAAATTTCATAATTTAAAAACCAAATTTGTTTTGATGGCATTGGTCTGTAATATAATTTTAAAACCTCATTTGAGTTTAGTTGAATCGAATGAAGTTGTCTCGTCGAGAGTCGTTCCCCGCTCGATGTAAACGTTTCTAAAGCTCTGTCTTCACTACACGCTAAACTATTTAAATATCGCTAGGGTCCGCGCACACTGACAACTCTGTACTGCCTTAGATGTTGACTGTCTTTTACAATGGCAGTGAGAAGCACCCGATGTTAAATAAGGCATATTGGTACCATATTTTTTTCATTCCATTTTTTTCTTTTTATTTCAAAACTAACATTGTAAATCTTATTTTATCTATATCTTCACTAGTGCGAGATGATCGCATTGTAAAATGTATTTTACCTCAGTGGTATTTTTTGGATGCTTAATTCTATTTAAATCTTAGATACAATAGTTTCCTTACAGAGCGATAATGTAAATTCAAACATTTCAAATCACCGTTTTATTGCTTGGTTATATTTTTAAATTCCGATAGAATTAAACCAGCAAATCTCATTTCGTGCAGTCTTCGCAATATTATTTGAAAATAATAACAGCCGCGGAAAAATCGGAATTATTCCATCGGAATATAAAAATGTCTACGATAACAGAATTTTAAAAGCTTCATTGGCACAATCTGGTATCTACTTTATGTATTATTAAGTTGCCAATGCGCCGGCATCCAGTCACCCTACACGTGAGGGACCACTAACAATTTAGCTAATTGGTATTCACTAAGCTAGAAATCTAGCTTCCATCTAACAGATAATTAGTATATTTAATTATTAGAACCTATTTTAAAATTTACAAAGGACGGTCCCACACTTAATAAACTTGAGATCTGTCGATATTTTAGTTTAATTTCTGTTTTATTAACATAACTGAAGTCCATCGCTCGTTTTATTAAGTATTGTGAAAGCGATATTTATAAGATAGAGAAATATAAATGACTCAGTAATAACACTAAAAAGCTATTTCATTATTAATATATATATTTTTGTATTATTCCTCTATCTTCACCATACAGTTCGCTAAAATAACGTAAAAGCTATAGCAAAATACAATTTTCGTTGAAATTAATATTTTCTTGTTCGGCAAGTATCAACTTAACATTAAACAGCATCGGATTTATAATACAAGGGTTCTTATAGACTTTATCCCTTAGTAAATATAAATAATTCTTTAAAAACATTTTACCAAAATTATCAGCGTATAGCATAAATCTTTTATTATTTTTAAAATAACGTCCTTTTTACAGTTACATGGCACAGCTATACAACACGGCACCCGATACCTATCAGTATACCTTGTCACCATAGAATAATTGAATTATGGATGGATATTACAAGCTTAACAAGCGCTAAGAGTCGAAGCGACCGACGGATGGAGAGGGTTTCGATTGACTCGAATTAAACTAGGAGGGGGCGTTGAAGGGGGGGACGAAATAGGTCACATTGAACCATTTCTACTTATATCTATAGGAATTGAGGGTACTAACTAAATCCTGGTCTAGTCCTCTGGATGCAGACACACGCCCTCTACCGTGAAGATCGACACCTCTGTAACAATTGAAATTAATGTAATTAATGCGTAAAATACATCGATAGTTACTCGAACGATGAGACATCACTAGTAGATCTTAAAGTTGATGTTCTTAAAACATTATACTTTCCGAACTGCTCATCTCGATATCAGAAAACACAGAATTAACATAATACTAACTATTTAATTTCTGTCAATAAAGAGGAAAAAAGAGAAAAAAGAAAAGAAAAAAGAGAGGGCAGTGGAAAATAAAGAAAAAAAACATTAAATAATTAAAGGAATGGAGAAAAGGTAAGTCAAAGGAAGAATAAGAGGAGCAAAAAGAGAAGACGAAAAAAAGAAGAGGGAGAGAATAAAAGGAAAAAGGTTTTATATATTGTACCCACCGTCGGGCAGGCCGGGCAATCGTGCAGGCAGGCACGCGAAATAGTCGTGCGTGAGAGCGCGGGCGGCCGGCGCGCGGCGCGACGGGTCGGGCTGCAGCAGCGAGGCCGCGAGGCGCTGAGCGTCACGACCGGCGTCGCGAAGCCGCGGGAACGACGCCGCCAGTGGGCGACCAGCACACGCGCCCCAACGAGACACGTGCGCCGACAGACCAGACAGCCGGGACACACCAGACCAAGACTCCTCCGTTGGAGTACCGATCACCTGCGGGGGGACGGAGGGACTTAGACTAACGATAACAAAAGACTCCACCACACACGAACACATACTTCCTCCCCTCGAATCAAAGATCTAAGTAAATTGTAATCTTTGTAGTTTGAAATATTATCGGATGAGTTATGTTTTTCACCTTTATATTAATATATAGATAATACTACTTATTTCTTGACGTTTGCCAATTAAGACTCTTTTAATTTATATTTATTACACCCTACATCTCATTCCCACTTTTTCAATAAATACCGCCGTTAAATCCTACACGATCACGTTTCTACTAAAATAAACCACAGTTTTTTATTAATAGCCGATTGATGTCATAGGCAATCAAATAATACATAGTTTAAAAAAAGAACAAATTGATTTTTTTTTTAATTAACATCTTTTTTGTACACCATAACATAAAATGGCACCTTTACAAATCATATAACTATTTAACTACAAAGAAAATAGAAAAATCTTTAAATAAAGAAAATATTTTCAATAAAAAAAACAACAAAATTTTTGGTGAATTTTTTTAGAAATTAGAAGTTATTACATTATATTTTACTATTCATGAAGAATATATATATTTAATAAATATATTTAGGTATATCCCCAAAACATTATATTACATACTAATTACCTTAAATATCTTATCGAGCTGATCGTTTGTGTCCCTGACTCCGGGGAAGGTGGGAACTCCACACAGCATCTCCACGAAGATGCAGCCGACACCCCACATGTCCAAGGATGTGGAGTATTCCGTACTACCGAGGAGCACGTCTGAGGGATAATAAAAATTTATGGTATGTTTTTCTTAATAGCATTCTAGATCTGGACGACTAATAAAAAATAATGGTGTCAAATTCCACTAATCTTTCTGATTGGTTGACAAGATCAACCAATCACAACTCTTGTCAGTGCTGTCAAATTGTTTAAAATTTTAGAAACGGGTCTCTTATTGAATTTTTTTTATTTGTGAATTATCTGACAAGCCACTTAAGTAGTTACTATTATTACATTAAATCATACTTAACGCTCATAATGTTTAAAAAAAAATTACACACAATTTGTAAGGTCATTTAAAAAGATTATTAAATAACTTTTTTTGAAAGCTTGAAGTCTTGGTAATGCAAATCATATAAGTTTGTAAGTGATATCCCAACCGAGTCCCTTCCTTAGTAAGCTTCTTAGTAACTTTTACCCTTCCCTTTCAATAAGGGTTGTCTTATCTTTGTTCTGTGGAAAATTATATTCATGTACGTTCTATTTAATTTTGATTTATATAAAATAAAATATTTTCTTCTCTTTGACGAGATATTGTATTTATAAATTAATTAAATTCAATTACAAAGAACTGACTTTTAAAAGTATTTACCTATTTTTATAAACTGTTAAACAAATTAAAAACTTAAGTATTTCTAGAATTTATCTCAAAGAAAATAACTGTCTTTCTAAATAAATGACTTGGAAAAAATCTAATAGATTAAGAGACCTTTTCGTACTTTTAAGGATAAATAAAGTACATTAGAATACTGTCTAAAAAAACAAAAACTACGTACTGGGAAAATAAATTCGATTACTTTGTAGGAGAGCGCTTGGACAAAAATGAATATTTGATTTTACTTTATTTAGATCGTAGAGGAAAAGGTCTGCTATTTGGTTTAGTTTTTCAATTGTACACCAGTTAGGTTATGTTATTTAAAGTACAGCATAACACTTGAAAGATAATTAACATTCGTAATCAAAACAATGAATATTATATTGACAGAATAAAAATATATTTGCATAGTATTTTTTAAATCTGACTCCTCTTTTGTATACTGCCATAACTGTCTTGATAAAATCACACAGGTAGTACTAGTAGCAAATAATAGACCCAATGAGTCTGTTTTCTTCAAAACTGTGGTTATTACTTCAAATATCCTCTCCTGTGACACCCCCTCCCCTTCCCCCTCCCCCCTCTCCCCAGTATCACTAACCTGGTGGTCTGTACCATAGCGTGACGACCTCGTGCGAGTACGTGTGACTGGGGACGGACTTCGCGCGCGCCAGACCGAAGTCAGCCAACTTCAGTTCACCGGACGAGCTTATTAATAGATTCTGTGGCTTGACATCCCTGATAACAAATTGTTAACATGTGTTTAAAGAATTGATCGTAATTTATTATAGTGAAAAAAATATTTTATTATTTAAATAATAATAATATCACTTGATCTAATGCCTAAGTAAGCAAATTATTTACTTGTATTAAGGATTTTATTCAACGATACAAATACATAGAAATACACATAAATACTACCAATATATTTAATAAACGGTAAAGGTAATAGAAAAAGTATATTCAGGTTAGAAAGAGGAACGAAATAATTATCTTTCGAATACAAACTGTCAGATATAAGTAATTAAAAATAATTTAAAATTAAATATAATAATTATAAATTAAATATTAAATTAATAAAAATGTTTGTTACCTATGTAATACTCTTCTCCGATGACAGTACGAGAGTCCACGCAATAGTTGAAACATGAACAGCCTGACGTTGTGTCGGTTGAGTCCCCCGGGGTGCCTCTCCATGTACTGTGATAAGTCTGTGTCCTGCGAAAGTTATTATACTAGTAACATTGATTTATTTAAATATATTCAGTATTAATTTCAATAACGAGCATTATTTTATATTACATTATATGAAGAAACAAAATCTAACTAACTCACCACAAACTCGAAAACAAAGGTGAGTGTCTCCCTCGTGTGTACTATATCATGTAACGTGACTATGTTTGCGTGTTTCAGTTCTTTGAGTAATGAAGCTTCCCTTATTGCTGTGAAGGGCGCACCTTCCTCTTCTTGCAGTCTAATCTCTTTTAATGCTACCACTTGCTGCGTTAAACTGATGAAAAGACAGAATGTTAAATTACGATTAATACAAAATATAAGTACAACTTCCAATGTAAATGTATGATAAAATCTTTAACAACAAAAACAATTGCTAAGAGCAATAAAACAGTAATACCAACTTTCTCTTACACATGTTAAACACAGGATGCGACAGAACTTTCATACAAGGGAGACGACTTAAACTCAAACTTTAGATAGGAAGTTAATTATTCAATCCCAAGTATTTGTAAACTAATTTGTTGAAGTTCGTATAAAGACTTTGTCGTTAGGAGCTTAAAAATTGTAATGACGTCATTCCACTTCATCCAACAGAAGATCAAAGAAACATCTGTTGAATCGGCTCAGAAAATAAAAGTTATTTTATCGTTTGTGCATAAAATATATATATTTACTCTTTTAAGAAAATAAATAATAACAAACAAAAGCATGTTTTCTAGATCGATATGCTAAATCTCAAAGACAATAGAAACTTTTATTTTAACAATATTTCCGTTATCTAAAAGTCTATCTATCTTTGTTATAACTACTTATACAAGTTTCAAATATTTAACGATATTCCATATCATTTTCTAGGAGAAACGTACGTTAATTGGGGTTGCCCAAACAATCCTAATTACGGTCGAAAGTTGAGTCAGCTCTATGAAACATTAGAAGCTATTTATGTAGTATAATGCTCATAGCTCGGTAGAAGTTCAATATATTGACTGGTGTTTAAGTATCTATTTAATATATAAAATTAATTAGTCTGTTACAAACAATAGTTAATGTCAACAGTCTTATTAAATTAAAATAAATATTCCATACATTCCTAAGACCTAAGACACAAACCATTTTGGACAATTCCACAAAATATTCAACGGGAGGCGACAATGAATATTTCAGACCACTTTAAAGTGAGCTCTAACCTAACAAAGTAGGGTAAGAGCGTCCTGTTCTGCATATCGGCCGGAGTCAAAGGTTTTATAATATATTATATTCTGGAATATTCGATGTCATGGGAAATTGTGTCACACGCTGACACCGCTAATGGAGTGTGAATGACGTTGGGCGTGAATGACGATGAGCATAAATTACAGCGCGAAAAATGTTAAATATTCAGCAAAAACCGTTTTTTATTATTATAACATATATATGGAAATATTTAATAGTCGTGATATAAGTAATAATAATAATATCAGGACAAATTACACACATTGATCTAATCTCTAAGTAAGCAAATTATTTGCATGTGTTAAGGGTGTTAGACAACGATACAAATACATAGAAATACACATTAATACTGAGAATATATTTAATAAACGACCAAACTCAGAAACACAGACATCTATGCTCATCACATAAATGCCGGTCTCCGCCGGGAATCGAACCCGAGCGCCATTGCGCCGTGACACGTTAGGCGTCTGCGCTAACCACTCGACCAACGGGGCGGTCGAAGTGTAAGAATTTTGACAATAGTGATAATACCTAATATAACAAAAAAAATCTAAAAATAAATGATAAATATGTAACATGTCTATTTATATACTAATGATCTTAATTTATCACTAACTGTTACTAATAGTCGAAGACAAGGATTTCGGAAATACTCGTGCCACCGATTTTATTTCGGTATGTTTGTTTTGTTTTTAGAATAATTTATGATTGTTTATAGTTCAGCTTTAATATTCTATAATTAGAACTATATTATATATTCTATAATCCGTAGAGACGTAATTATGTGTGCGTTTAATTACCACATAGATAACACTCATCTATTATGGATGTGTTATACCTTGTAGCAATATCCTGATGACCAATTATGGAATGTATATATATATACGTATGTGATTAGGAAATATCGATTATAGAGCATCTAATATGTATTATCTGTCAACTATACTCGTCTTAATATATATGATCAAGATAAACATTACTGTTGAAATCATAAAAATATTATTTATACAAGAAGAAATGTTAGAGAATAAGTAATAATTTGAATGTGGTTTGCAGACGAATTTATGGTACGTATAACTTTGGCAAGTTTTGGAACCACATATTTCAATAATTGTTTTGTAAGAAAGAGAAAAATAAAGAATGAGAGAGATAGAAAGTGTAAACACTTACTTGCTATACCCCTTAAAAACTGTAGCGTAGGAGCCCTCCCCAAGCTGCTCCAATTTGATATACGCCTCGGACTTTCCGAAAGGCGAATCTCCCTGCAAACAAACAAACATACATCAATGTTCGCACTGATCCCGATTAATTTACGAGGTCTTAATATAGCATCGAGTGATATATGTTCTAGTTACATTACATTTGAGATAAAAACAAACATTTATGTTACAAATTTTTCTTATAAAATCAGTTTAGTTTTATTTATGAATATTTTAACAGGCCAGTTTGTTGAATAAAAATATTTTTTTTGTAAACAGTCAATGTTATTTGCACTTGCAAATTGTTCTAGTGTAAAATATTCATTCCCGCCTGATATTTTCAGTGTAAAATATTATCTTATCTGTAATATTTTGTTTTAATAAAGCGTTGAAGCAACAATATAGTTTAGTAAATATTTCGTTTTTTTTTTTTGTATGGTATATTAGTTTTAACTATACCGTAAATTTTTGTATTAAAATAAATCTATGAAACAGGATTAAATTAACAGAAAATTATATATACATTTTTGTTCAAATTTGTATTAAATAAAGAAAGAAAATAGTACAAGTAGACGTCAAGTACACATATGTATAAAAATAAATATTATTACATAATTAAACAAACAATTTCTTTAACATAAAATAAATAAAGAAAAAAAAAGGACAAACCAAAGTAACAATTATATATTATACCGCCGCGACATACTTTAAGATAAGAATATTTTGAAGAACTCTCAGCTCTTATATATAAAATATGGCATCTTTTCAATATTTATCTTCTTATACTCCCAATTTAGAAATATTGGTTAGGATTTTCCAAAGAAGCCTAATAGATGTCAGCACCGTCCCGATAAAAACGATCAAAAACACGAGTGCTTAATTCACCGAGACTGGTAGCGATGCGGTATATCAATTGATAGTGCGACGGAACGATTTCCCCGAAGGTAACGGGTTCGAATTGGTTCATTTTTCTTTCTATCTTTATTTAAAAATCCAAAATGTTATTTAAAAAGTAAAAGGAAAACAGAGCAAGTCCTATTATTATAAAGATCAGTCATAAATAGATAAAGTATAACAAAGTAATAAAATAAGAGGACTTTATACAATGGAGGCTGAGACCGCAGATGTTTGCTAAGATTAGCTCTCAAGCGCTCTTAGATCTTCGGTTTGCGATGTGCTTTTATCGGAAAAACTATTATGTAGATAAGGCTCTAACCTGTTATGAAATCTCTTTGCTCGATATTGCTTTATGCAAAATATTACGTTATATTAAACTAAAATAATTTAATTTTATAGCTCAGTGATTTGTTTATAATCTCATTTAAAAATCTTAAAATTATTATACATCAAAGTGAAGAATAATTTATTTTATATATCTACCGAAAAAATATTTTGATAAAAATCTCGTAAAAAATGACAAAATATATATAAGTTAAATCTTATGTTCAGATTGAAAAATTGACAAATTAAGAAGATAGCTAAATTATGAAACCTGTCTATAATTCTCAAAATTAATTATGGAATTGCTCCAAAACTAGTTCTGTTATTTACCTGAAATTGTAGGTTAAAATACATTGAATAGATTATAAAATAATATGATCATGCCAGCTAGTTACCTCATACCTTAGTAAGGCGTTCTTCGCTAGCGCCTGTCTAAATATTAGAATTAACTAATGCGATACGGTAGCGGATATGCGGGTAGGAGCTTAATTTTCTGAATAAATATTATAAAAGGATCATGAAGGGATATTTGCAAAATGATTAAACGTATACTGGATATTCAAACAGGAAGACTGTTAACAACTGTCGAGCTAAATGTCAAAGGACAAATAAAATCAATTGAATAAATTGTATCATTCCATGACTTTTTCTCACATGAGTCAGTTCAGGCGTTATCAAAATGACTCATCATAATAAATTATTATTATCATGGGAATAAAACTTTAAACCCACTAAAGCGAGTAAATTTTCTTTACATAGATGGTGTATTTATTATTAGCACACAATGCACTTCGGCTACATTCGTGTCACTTGAACCAAGTTGGATCAGATGTTTCATTGTTAACACTATGAGGTATTTTAATGAGATGCTGTATAAGGACTTTACACTAAAGCCAGTTTTCTTTATATGTAAATTAAAAGCTATTCTCGGTTCTACTTGCTTTTGGTGTGGAATTCAGAGACATTATCATTTATCGCTTCTTGTTTATTTAAGAATTTCAAACACGTAGACAAATACTTAGTATTTTTTGTCTCAAACACACAACTCTACCATACTAAATAACAATTCAGTTCATATATATTAAAATACGAACATTAAAGTAATATTAAATCTCAAGTCCCATCTTGCATCCATCGAAGTGAATATTCATTCAGATCTATCTTTCAAGAACAGCGTCGTCATTCTTACCCTCACGGGCCTTCACGATTGACTGCTTACGGTTAATGTTAATGATCCGCAAAGATATATCTTGTATCTTTATATAATGTCAGTATAACTATACAACAAATACGATATCAAAACAGAAAATTTGATAAAATACTCACTCCAAAGGCACTAAACCGCTTGGTGCGTCGATTAGAATTTTCGTGGGGTCCTAAAAAGGCCTCAGATTTAGGCCTCGGCGGCCGTTTGGGCCTCATAACTACCCTTGCCTCCTCCCGCGCTCCCTCGTCTAACAGCTTCGAGTCTGAAGACACTGACAACTGCCTCCTCACGCGGTACTCGCCGTTGCCGCCACCACTCCAATCTATAACATATTTATTATTAATAATTTGCAACTTCAGGTCAGTTGCTCTCTAGGGAGTGCAGTGGGTACTCAGTAAATTATTCCGGTAGCTAAACATTTTTCATTTAATATTCAAAATAGAATTAGGTCAATGGTAGGTGAGCGCTCTTAATGATAGCGAAGGTTAAAATATTTAAATAATATAAAACTATAATACTTATGATATATAACGAACATATTAAACAATTACAGCATTATACGAAAAAAATATATATACTAGGGAAAAAATTAATATAGCTTATTTTTGGAACAGATTTTTTATGATGATGAAAAATCAGTTTTCTAGAATAAGAACATTTCCCTTCAGATCAATCTTTAATTATCCGACAATCGACAAAAGATAGCCGAGGGGTTTATAAGGGGCTATATTTCTTAGACCGTCAATATTTCCGCATGGAAGCGATATTCTCACAAAAGCGCTATCTGGCGTTAACACGGAACGAATAAATCATCGCCAACAAATCGGTTGTATCATACAAAACGATTACGGAGACCATCGATCACATGGAAAAAATAGGGATAAAGTAGACTTTGATTTATTGTAAAAAAAAATTTGGATAATCTAGATAAAAATGGCAAGACAATAAGCAATTAATATATATATTTTTAAATATATAAGATTAATGCTACAATGATTTCCAAAAAGATATTTCATTATAATAACTTTAAAGCCAACCTATTTTTTTACGATAAATTAAAAACATTAAAGCATAATAAATGGCATATTAATTAAAATTATTATTGGGTCACAGAATTCAGACAGGGCACCACACGGGTGTGACTGACAACTTTTAATAAGCAAAGTATAATGGAGTTGCACGACACTTTCATAGAAAACATTTTAATTCCAAAAATAAATTATATATAATAATATTATAAGTTTTTTTGTTAAAACACAATAGCTACAGAACCCAGTTTATAAAACAAAAAAATTGGCAAGAAATTTAATACTATAATATTTGAGCAAATATAGCCTTTTTAGTATGTTGAAATTTTGTTCCGAATGAGTAATCCTTCAGTTAGTAATGGGAGGGTTATTCAGTAGTTACAAATAAGTAAACTACTGTCTACTTTACTACTACTAGTACCTACTTTAGCTATGTGTTTTAATTAAATATTTTTATGAAGAAAATATTATCACTTAAGATCGACATTTTAATATATTAAGTATTATCTGTAATAGTGAAGATAGAGTTTCTTTTGGATTGTCTATAAACATAGCAATATCTATAAAAACATTTTGTTTTTAGCAGAGCCGAGTAACATTAATAATAAGCCAACATGCATATAACGGGTTATACCTGAGAAATACCGGATGGAGTTTAATTATCATTTACAGTTATACCGCTCAGACAGTTTTGATATTATGAGATGTAACATATCATCGTAAATCGTATTTAAAATGTGATTTGAAATCCAATAAGCTAAAGCTTTTAGCACCGAAAAAAAAATAATCATACGAATACATAAATAAAATACATAAAGTGCTTTTATGAACATATCTTTTGAAGACACGTATCGCGTGCAATGCCAAAATCCCTAGTTTATGATTATGGTATGTTGTACTCCGAGGGCTTCACTCTAGTTCATATGAATATAAAAATGTTTATGGCGCCCTAAAGTCAATACGAGTCCGAACTTCTCGGAATTTTTAATGAAAAAAGCCTCATGATGCGTCATTTATCACTGGTGAAGGTTATGGCCTGGGGGTGTTATGAGGTACAGTAAAGCCGTTATAGTTATCGTTAATATTATGTTAGAAAATACAAATATTAATTACAAACTTTGTTATCATAAATATGTTCTCATTATCCCTGTACACAATAATTGGCAATTAATACACCCACATATATATACATTATACAAATGGTTAAGCGTTACATGTGGAGCAATTAACTAGGATTCACACTTCACTTATTTGGTGATGGCGGGATTTATACCTCACTTATTTGATGATGGCGGGATTTACACCTCACTTATTTGGTGATGGGTGAATGTACAATTCAGTAACACTTATTTTCCATGTTCAATCTTAAACCGTAATTAGATAAATTTAATACATTTAACAAAAATAACTTATGTTTGTTTCTTTAACAACTATAATAATATATCAGCTTTCTTTGTATTAACGATTATAGAATGTTTATTAAGTTCCAAATGGTATCTGTTGTTCCGATTAGGATGAAAAGGGTATTACGATGAATGTGTATATGTATAGTTTATACCCCAAAACAAACTTTCTCCTTAACGCAGACAAAGGACAAATATAAAACACTGGCCCAAGGGCTGGGATGTGAACGACACAAACATTTACATACAACTTGTTATATATTGTTTTAAACGAGGGCTCTTACACAATCCGCATTGGTTTACTAAGTACCTATTATAATAATATTATTAATTGAGATTTGAAGTTCGTGTACCTACTAAAAATCTTGATTAATATTTTGCAATAAAAATGCTGATTAATATGTAAAATTGGGAAAGAAAACAAAAATATTAAATAAAACCATAAAGACGAGAACCATTATAAACTAAGAGCTAACAATTAAAAAAACAAACAATTTTATTTAAAATTCATCGCTCGGGCTCTAGGACAGCCTATAAATATTTACATAGGTGGTATTTACATGTGTCAGAGCCCAACAACCGTTGTCAGATGTCAGTGTGGTTACTTTATATTTGGATGTTGATAAACCGATATAATGAAAAGCAAATACGACAAACTCAATTATGACAGCCGGTTGGTTTAGTGGTTAGTGACCCTGTTATATCAAAGGTTGTGGGTTCGATTCCCACACTGTACAATTCTTTTGTGTGAATTATAGATTGTTGTTACGATTCTGGTGTATTTAATGTACCTTATTCACAGGTTTGTGAAACCCCTCGTGAGACAAGGATTATACCGAGTTTTGTATATCTTGACTTGCCTACATGTATATACATAACATTTTAATCACCAGAATAGTTTCAAATTTCTAGAAATTTCTGGAATTTACAACTAAATAACTAAATTAAAATTCAAAGCTTACTGAGCTAATGATGTGTTTGCATAGTTTAGTAGATACGCAATAATAAGCGGTATGCAAATCAATATCCCAATAGACAAACATGTGTAAATGTTGAGTAACTGACTCACTTAGGAATTGTATAATACCTACCCAACGACCTTGTATAATGCATTTGATTACAGAATTGGTTGCAGTCTATTATTAGGGTTGTCGGTTATACATATTTGTTACAGCTAGTGATGTAGCATTATCAAAAATAGGACAGCGTGAAATATACACATGTAACATAACGCAATGACACGTGTTAACCTGTCATAAGACTACCATAATATATGTTGCATTTAAAACTAGTTTTGATAACTTGCCGGGATCAAAAGGTTAGTTTGTCTGTTTGTAAGTACGAAAGACAGTTTTGTAGTTACGGCATTGATAGCGATTCGCTTCACACTGTAATAGCCTGCCTAAAAGTCTAATTAACGCTCAAGCTTTGCCATACTATTAATGTAAAAACTATTTAAATGTACATAGCTTTATATACGACTACTTTTGAAATTTGTTTGAAAACGAACATGTTTTTGAAATAATATAAAATATATATCTATCGCATATGCTAGTAAATATACTGAGGGAACATTACAAATGATATAGAACTATAAGAAGTCAGTAGAGTATTTTTCCTGAAAGTAATCACGGTACGAAGCTCAGTAACTTGCATTAATGGCTGCCGCCAGGAATACTTGCAGGATATTCCACGAAACACAAGTTCAAATTACGATCATGATATGCGAGACTACATCATACCTACATATCCTGCGGTTTCAATGAGTTCGAAGGTCTAAGGTTTAACATCACATGCGGTTGATACTTCAGTTGTTTGTGGTTCAAATATTTGTTATCAACTTAGCCGGTAAATAGATTAATGTTTATAATATTTGTGTAAGGGTTTAATTAATTCTTTAGAAAACCTAACTTTCTGAAGCCGGCTGTAAAAAGGATATAAACACAAAGAAACGGATAGCGAAAAGGCTGCAGTTGGCACAACAAAGCTTTTCCTGTTTGTTTGCTAAATCTTAATTATCTGGATGTTGTTTTGTCGGAAGGATTTACTACAACATACATTTTCTTTTTAAAGCAATAAAAAACGAAGGTCTATTTTCACTTACACAATTAAAAAAATTCTAAAATAAAACTAACAATTAAAAAAAAGTAAAAACAACGATAGAAAAACATTTAAGAGCACTTACCATAATGGGAGTCTTTATCGTTAGGGATATTTCCGTTGGGTTCCAGTCGATCGAGGCACTCCTCGGAGTAGCCGTTGTAAGGAAGCTTGCTGCGCCCGCCGCTACCACCGTTCTGTCTTCCACGACACTCCCCTTCGACCTCCGACTCGTCTTTTGTTGCTGTAACAAAGAAAAAAAATAAATATGTTTTTTTTTTGAGATGCCATTACAGTACATTTTTGGTTGTTGATACAAGAACAATGTGAACTAATGTTGAGGAAGCAGTCTTGAATCTTATGTCGTTATAAGTTTCATGTTCTAGTTAGTTAAGCACTAGCTTTGTTGCTCGTTAATAACAACGAGCAACTTGTTTATGAACAATTAACAAATATAACAAGACAACTCTACAATCACAGTCGACCATATAATTTTCATAATATATAATACAATATACATTAATAATACAATTATATAATCAGATTCATTACACACAGAATATACAATCAAAGTAGCTTAGAAAATAAATATATTGTACCTTTTTAAACGAATAAAGCGTTTGAGAAATGCAGCGAAAAGCACTACAAAGTCAAACAAAATTGAGCTCGTCTACGAAATATAAAACAGAATCCACGACAAATTGCGCAGCTATCTTTTGTCCCGACACTCTCAGCTCCGACCAAACGATTTTCTGAAGTACAACGGATATTATGAAGACGACAACTAGCGCTCCAGACTGTAATTGAAACCCGGATCTCGCTCAGCCATTCACCTGATACAATTCTCTCACAAAACGCGTTAATTAAGTAATACGAGCGCGAAACAAGTAATCCTTTCCCAACGGAGCTAATCTGATTACGTTATAATATCTCCGTCTGCACACAAGTGATTACATGTGCAAACTATCTTCAGTAAATATGATCAAAAAACAATGATCATTTTTATTTTCCGGGTACATAGCACACCCGTAACGAGATAACAGCCACCTTGGACTATATCTATGGAGTTGAAGGCGTGCTAATAATGACAGTTCCGTAGTCGAGATGCAATTACACTGATTGCATTGTTGTCTTATTCTCTCGTCGTTCCCAATTCCGGAAGCGATTTTATCCGTTGATCAATTTCAGTTTTGTTTTGCGCGTCATATTTGACAAACGTGAGCCATTTGTCAGAGAATATTGTGTTTGCGTGAGGGGAATCCTAATCTCAGACTTATCTGTTATATCCAATCAAGCAGAACTCTGATTTGTGCACACCTAATGTTTCATTTCACAGTACTTTTGTAAAAGGGAATACAATTATGTGTACGCTAAAATTTTGTTAGAAAACCAATCCTCAACTTCATCCACAGACTTATATTATTTTTGAAAGCTAAAATTAGCATAGCAGGAACTTATCTCCTGACAAAGAGCAGACAAAATAAATAAGAAATATTTATTTTGTAGATGGAACCAAGCATTAAGAAAGAATCTATACGTCCCGGCAGGAGATACGACATATAAAATGATAAATTCATCCTAACGAGTAGCGACACGATGGCTCTAATGGCAGAGCGGCAGCTACATAATCCCAGAGGTCACAGGTTTGTGTCCGGCTCGTTAAGGTTTTTTCAATTGAATATTTATTTTAAATAAAGAAGCATTTAATACAACAACAACTCTATATAATTTATGTGTGTCAAAAATGAAACAAGTATTAAATTAAAAAGATGATTTCATTTTATAGGAAATAACAATCAAATGTTATGGCAATAATATTACATGCATCGAGGTGTCTGGTTGCGGAAATGAACTGCATGACCGATAACCTTGCAACTACGTGGTTACTTTGTACGTATCATAATACAATAATATGAGTTATTTATTATTTACAGTTATTACTGCTTATTTCGATATATATCCATTTTGAAGCATATATAAAAGGATTCAATAGGCGGTACTTCGTACATGTTAACATTATAAAATATATAAAGAAGATTATTCTCTATAATAGAAAAGTCTAAGACACATTTAAAATATCCTTTACATTTTGTGTCTTAGAATGTATTCAGTTTCGTAATTGGTGTATTTAAAATTCTATAACTCCATTCCTTTACATAAAATAACGAGTTTAACCGAAACATACTTGAATATGTAGAAGCCACAAACATTTTGAAGGCTACAAACATAAGCAAATAAATGTACGTTTCCGACAGAAATTTCTGTCTGCTGTGAATAATTCATTCATTCATTCATTATTCGACATAACATTCAACCCACGTATAAAAACACTTAAGTCAATGTGTAAATGACGTCCGAACAAAAATTCGTACACAAAGTTTAACATAAAATTACAAATTACTCCTACTCTCGTCCAACGTTCGAGCTCATTGAACAACTTTATTTATGAACTATTTACATAATGAGACGAGTGTTACCGTTATTAAAACGGAGATTAATTGAACGGTTAAGATTATTTTCTTTGGTATCTTATCTACCGTTATGTAATTTCGTTTACGATATACGTCTAAGATAGCAACATGTTCGTATTCTGTTGCTTAGGTCGATTTAGTACGCAGTTGCGTGTTCAAAAGCCGTAGGTTATTATTTCAGACATTAAACACTATAAGTAAGTAATTTGGATTCCTAAAATGCGGCGTTACACTACAAGTTACTGTTTTGAATACATACACATATACAAAAAAAAAATATATATATATATATATATATATATATATATATATATATATATATATATATATATATATATACCGTAACCGCCCCGTTGGTCGAGTGGTTAGCGCAGATGCCTAACGTGACACGGCGCAATAGGGCTCGGATTCGATTTCCGGCAGAAACAGGCATTTATGTGATGAGCATAGATGTCTATGTTTCTAGGTTTGGTCGTTTATTAAATACATTCTCAGTGTTTATATGTGTATTTCTATGTATTTGTATCGTTGTCTAAGACACAAGCAAGTATTTTGCTTACTTAGATGTTATTATTATATACTTTTCAGTTCAACAAACAACTAGTACCTAAGCTAGGTCTTACGAAAGGACCTTATGTAACGGTGCAGTAATGCATCGGTAAGATTGCACTTAGACCTCGCAAGGCGGCCATTACTTCTCTAGTGGCCGGTTTATACCTACTCGTAGAATATATACATACATACATTTGAATATCAATAAGTTACATTTTAGTTTACATAAGATTTCAAACCAGTATAAATATTCAGTATGAATAATGAAGACAAAATTAGATAATAAATACATTACATAATCAAATATCGAAATACATATTTATAAGTCATTAACATATCCAGAATTATCCACTATTCGCAAATTATGAGAAAAACTAATTCAAACATGATAATTATTCGGCATAATTTATGCAACTGCTCGAGTAGACGTTTACGTTACAATCTGCGGTTGTCGGATTGGAAACTAAATTCAAAACAATTAATCCTATTTCGAAAAATAAAGCACCGTCGGATTTTGTCATAAATTAATTTAATTTACATTGCAATATCATTTCTTTTAATGCTAATTAAAAATAAGATTTCGTAAAATAATTAATTTAATAAGATCTTTAAGAAACGGTACTTTTTATTTTATTCAATTAAATACAATCATATAATTAAAACAATAAAAAAACAATAAAACAAACAAAACGTTCACAATGATTTATACCGCAACATTAAAACGTAAAAGTGCAACATTAAAACAAATTACACTTTCCTAAGAAAGTTTCAGACGTTAATAGTAAAAGAGAAGAGTAAAATCGTTCCGTAACTCATTAGCGTTACGTTACGTTAAATAAAAAGTGCAAAGAGCGGAAACATAAATGAACGATGTATAAAAATGAGAGAAAAATTCCACCGCACATATTACAGTTACACATACATAACAGTTTTACACACATATAAGACTACCACTTGGGAGGTCACGGAGGCAGAAGAAATTGCTTCATAATACCACTTTGAATTTTAAAGTGTAAATAACATATGTATGTAAAAAAATGATGGAGAAACTGTTGCGTGATAAGCATATAATTATATATGCATTTTATTATCCTGGGCTTTTAAAAATACTATACTGTAATGTACAGACAAAGGAATGAAAACAATAAAGACAATTATGCTTCATACTTTTATAAATTTACCCTCTAGAGGAGATAAATATTTATACTTGTAAGGATGTGTGTGTGAGTAAAGTATGTGACATGTGTATGCGGGTATATATACAACTACCCCGCTCTCGCGTGTTTGTTCATTATTAATTCAAGCCAATATAAAACACAACTGCTACTTGCATAAAAGATAAAAGAAAAATTAGCAGTTCTTACTTACGTACTTAAAAGTTACAAAGCAAAAGTCATTAAAATAATGAAAAAGAAGACAAATGAGTGCACTGCGAGGCACAATAAGATATATTTAAGTCTCAGCTAATAAACTTTTTAATGATTCCTCTTTGAGTACAATCGTTGTCTGCGAAAAACAGTAAAAATTTAAAAAGAGATTTAACTGTAATGAGTTTTATTCTGTAATTATATACAAACAAAATACAGAATGTTTTGAATAACTACATCAAGTGTGAATAAACGCAATAAATTATGATACAAATATCGAGCAAGTTCTATAAATTAGTTTTAATATAAATCCGGATCTATTCGTCAAATAATCAAGAACGTGATACAGATATTGGATATTTATGATAATAAATTTAATAAATGTTCTTCGCAACAGCACTTTTAGTAGCGATGCTTGTTATACCAGTTTTATAGTATCTTTAACTAATTTATCCTATCTTACTAACACAAATACAATTTTAATTCGAGGTATACAAAAAACACTAACAAGGATGTTGAAAAAGTTTTCAAAGTACTTACACAGATTTAAATCTCGGCTACAACTTGGATGTGGGGGGACCGTAACTACTGATCCAGAGTTCAAAGGGAAGAGGGTTGTCCTAAAGTTCCCTGACGCCGGCGTCAAAGTTGAGAAGGGTCCTGATAGTTTGCGGTCAACAATGCTTTCAACATCTCCAGACTGACCAACGTTTTATCTAACACTATTGATCTAAGATAAAAACACGACTATAACCAACGTGGACTGCACACTGAATGACCGAAAATGTACGAAAATTCTAAAGATACCAATGATAATTGAGACATCAAACATCTATGGAGCAGTGAAATTTATAAATATAAATGATAATACACGACGATTTATTTAATTAGCATGTACAAGAATAAGTTAGCTTCTAATAAACTAAATAATCAAATGTGTCTGAAAATAATACCTACTAATAGATTTATATCATACAAATATAAACTTAATCTACCCGATTTACCTCTACACACATACGTATACATACACACACACATAATTTTATATATAAAACCCGAACATTTTAATATTAACTTAGAATTTACCGAGCCAGATACAATGACCCTAAAATGACGCAAATTATTACTTAAGGCAACATTAATTTGGGTTTTACCATTTTCCCCGTAATGTTAATGAGTTTGTGGAAAACATATTCTCTTTGTCGACTAATATAGGTCACGCTAACACGAAATATTTCATTGCTACTGAAAGTTGTTCAGCCATAGTTTAATTAATCGGTGGACATTGCCGAAAAATGAACTGACCATCCCTCGACTAATTCAGTATAAATAATATAATACCAAATATTTATTGCTTATAAGAAATAAGAAAGATTTGGTAGACAATAGCTATCATTTATTTGTACTAAATATATTATCTTATAAAGATATCCCAAAAGATAAAGATGGTCTGAGTAAGTCTATTTAATGGCGAAATTTAACCTTTTCGACGAAATTTCGGTCGTTCTAAAAAGAATATTGCATAATGTATTCTAATACTTCCCAAGTTTCTGGATTTCTTTTGGTATATATTGTGCAGATTATTCTCACGACGTACGAAAAATGGTTTAATAAAAAATATTATCTTTCATTTTGAAACAGAACGTTATTTTATTTAGCAAAGGAAGAAATCTTAAAACGCTATCAAAGGTTACTAATTAGTTCTAATAGAAACTACATTTCAAATCAACCGTAAGATTATACTAATTCGAATTGATTCAATAACATATTGTATCACAATTATATATTATGTATAAGTATATATGTAGTAGGTAGCGAGACCACAGAGTAATGCCATCAAATTCCTGGAATGGTATCGATTCCACAGAGGTCGCCTCAGAACGGCAGGTACATTCTGTAACCTTTGTATCGCCAAGCTATTACGTTTCCGCTTCATTGATTTGGAAACCTACATCCTATCACTGATACTAAAGTTTAATCCCATTCAAGTCCGTATTTCGATCTAAAATATGTTTGGTGATTATTTTTATTTATAGTATTAATATATTTTATCGGATATTTGTCGGATTTTTTACTAAAAGCTATTTATCAACTTCACGCAAAGCTTTAAAAAGTGTAATAAAAGATAAAATATTGTTTTTCGGAGCTGAATATAAAATCAGACACGAGATTTTGTTAGAAAGCATGTTAGCATATTTCAACGGTTACTCAAAATATATATAAAGCAAACATTATTTTAGAAAGTTACAAACTGAATACAATAATAATACAATGTTATATAATGTAGCTAGCGAGGGCAAAAGGACTATACCAGGGGCTTAAGGCTTAGAAGTCAGGGCCAGTCATTAACCTGCTAAACAATCCGGGTCAAACAATCGTGTGGGGCACTTGAACAAACTGACGATCGTCTGCCGCAGACGCGTAACTCATTACTAACTATGGTGACGCACGTCATACCAGCTTATATAAAGCGTGGAGTTAAGCCTATTGTAAACGTTTCATGTAAAATTAAACTGAGTCAAAGCCTCCTTGTATCTTATGCGAAAGTTGACGAAAATTAAAGGAACTTCCAAAGTTACGTCTGCGGCAGATGACTCATTATATGTCAATGTTTATTTAAACTCAAATCTAAGGACTTTATTGTGTAACCGTTTATTGTAATTTAAAAGTTTTATGTATTTATCTTATTTTTGACGCATGTCTAAGCGAATTCAGTTTACATTTGACGAACGAAAAATGTTTAGATCTAAATTCCTCTAACTATAATGTTATTATATATTTGCAATCTAAAGTTTAGATTAGTTTTAAAATACATTTCGCTTGATAATTTGCCAAGCGTAATGTATAAAACAAATGAGTTCGATGAACTTTTTATCATTCTCATCTAAACAAGTATTAATAGAATGGGATAAATATTTGATTAGCTACCGCCAATATAATTCTGGGACACAAATTAAGATACAGAGAGAAATGACAATAATCATAATAGCCGGTGATATTCAACGCCAAAAGTATTATTGTAATTGAAATTTATTAGATTAAATTTATTATTTATTTTCTTATTATTTGACTGGCGTTGTTTTAACGATATGACGACGTCTTTATCATTAAAAACATACATTAAATTATACCAAAACATATTGCGATGTTAACTTCTAAAAATAAACCAATCATTTTATCTATATACATATTAACGAATCACTATTAATTTGAAGTCAATTATTCCGATAAATCACATATGTGGCGACAACATTGTACGTTGAACATACAAAGTATAGAGCTATTGGATCGTCAATGAATCAACAAACCAGTGCAAGTGCACTGAACTTTGAAATTTAAATTACATCGTAAGTTGCGTAACAGCGTGAAGTAATGGAGGCAAAACAAGAGTAGGAATCTATTAAAGTAACATTAGGAGAATATCCTCATGAGAATGGCTAAGTTTGTGAAGATGATGAATTACCGACAGGGATTGGGATTGGATTTGATTATTTTGTTTTGATTAATTTGGTTAAGGAAGTATCTATATAAATGTATGTATGTATGTATGTATGTATGTATGTATGTATGTATGTATGTATGTATGTATGTATGTATGTATGTATGTATGTATGTATGTATGTATGTATGTATCTAAACAAAAGTAACAAGTTTAAAGAAATTCGTTGTTTATAAAATATCTCCTAACATAATTTCAGGCTTGTAAATCAAGCAAGTGAAGAGTGTTAAGAATTCATTTAATGGTAAAAAAGCAGTTTGTGTGGGTTAAACAAAAGGGAGTGGCGACAAAGGGCAGGCCAGGCTTCATGGCGGCTATGAAGGGAAACAATACAATGTTCCCGGTCGAGTGACTCAACACGCCTGTTTTTGATGTTTAATAAATCAAAAAAACTGAGCAATGATTTTCTAACGCTTCTATACAAATTTTGAGAATGATTGATGATAAGACAACTTTACATAATTGACTTTCTTTACTTTGAGACTTAACTTTTTGATTACTGTTTCATCTAATTAGATTCTGGCGTTTTTTACTGGATGAAATCTTTTATAATATATAAAACTTTTTATTTTGGCACCGGATTTTTTTTTGTTATTAAGGATCGCATTTAAAAAAGTATATTAGTTTTCCTTACATACTACAAAATCAAACTTAGTGTAATGATAGTAATAATTGAAACTTTAACAACAATTCTTTATCTCTAATCTCCGTAATAATTTTATTTTAAATATGTATACATAATATAAAAATATTTTTTTGTTAATTGATAATAATCAATTTGGTGTTGTGTGAAGTACAAAAAAATAAGTTACAATCTCCGCAAGATTTTGTATTGATTTATAGTATTTTGTTTTACAAGAACGTAATAAATATTAATCATTAATATGAAAACTAACAAAATGAGCTTAACCTTGTCGCACCCGGTTCCATTCAATCATGCAGTATTAATTCAGTAGTTCCCATGAATTCTCACGATATTTTTTTTTCAAAACGTAAAAAATCGAACCTAATTTGGGGGTATACGGCTCAATTCGTCTAAGAGATCCAGTAGCAAGTACGAAGCTGTATACCTCGGTACTGTAATAAGAGGTATCTCTTATCATATCTGACACAACGGCCTAAACACGGAAGACTTAGCTTTTTTCGTCAAGTAGCTGCCATGGAAGTGTGTGTTCAGATCACAGTATAAATTATACTCATCCCATATACTTATTTACATGTATAATATGTACATACGAAGTATTTTACGGAAACAGATCCAACATTTTTATTTCAATGTAAGTAGCTTTTTAAAAAAAAATATATATAAACATTTAATAAATCAACCAAACAACCATTGTACCGACTTATCGTTTTGTAAAATAATAATAATAATAATTAATGAGGTTTACATTAATTTATTACGCTATGTCCGCGCTTAAGATATAATTCTTTAACATTAAGGGAACGTACCCAAACTACGTGGCCTATTTATGGGGAGGGAAGGGTTTCTTAAAATATTACGCTGTGTCACAGAAGCGAGGGGGGGGGGGGTTTAGATTATTGTCACGTAGTCGAATTCTAGAGAAGGCAATTAAAGCTACTAACATTTAATAAACTCTGCTTTTCAGGATTCTTTGAAGTCGTGTGATACATTTTTGTGCAATAAATGCCGTAACAAAAATTAAACATTATTTTTATTTGTTTCATTTTCGGCGTTTGGGATGTCAAAAATTTACCTTTGCTATACTACGTAACATTTGGGACGAGGGGGGGGGGCCTTATCACATTGATCGAAAAATCGATCGAAAAATTGAAAAATATAGGTCACGTAGTTTAGGTACGTTCCCTAATGTTAAAAGTTCAAACATCAGGTAGCAGGTCCCTACCTACCTGATGTTTGAACTTTTAACTTTAGGTAGGTATCCAGTATGAGAAACCTGATACAAGATGTTTAGGGGACACACCCAATTTGGGTCGCATGGTAGCAGGGCATGTGGGGAAAATAGCTATAATCATCCCACGGAAGTCTGCTATCAATCTACAGCCAGATAATGGAGATGTTGAACCCCCGTACCAAGTACCGGAAGACGTCGATTGGGCTATCGTGTCAAGGATTATGTACTCGTTACAACACACTCATTGAAAAACTATATACATCAACTATCATTCTATTTTTAAATGTACGAGATCAAAATACATAGTATGATTTATTATTCAATTTTATTATCTTGCAGCTGAACATCCAAATTTGGAGCGAGTGTAATAGACACCAGAGAACGATAAGGAATCAATTTTACGGGTCCTTTATGTAAAACCAGCACATTTGAACTCACTTATAGGCCTTTGTCAAACTAAGTTTCGTCACTTCCTTATTAATTACTTACTATTAACTCAATAAATAACTATTAGCAAGTATTAAAAGCAATGACATGCCTTATAAGTTAGTCATATAGTACTGATTCATTCCTTGAAGGTTACACCCACTACTAAACTACTCAACTAAGGATCTGTAATAACATTGAATGTGTAATAGGATTCGATTAGCATTTAAAATTTACTTTGTTTTGAAAATGACTGACAGGAAACATATATTATATACATATTGGATATACATACCTATATCCAACTTATAAAACCGTTTGTCCTGTCTGTCAACGCGTAGTCAAAACTACTCAATATAGAAATATGATATATTTATGAGATTTATTTTACAACTCAAATGAACTACGAAAGAGTTTTTGTAATTTGAAAATTGAAAAAATTGAAAATAGTAGGTTTTGTAAGAAAACTTTGTACTTAAGATAGAAACATGACAATTTCTATTTATCAGTTATAGGTACCGTTAAGAAAATATTATTGTATATGCAAGCAGACACGTTTACGAAGAACTAGTACAGTTACATAAATACATACATACAGCTTTCATATAAACACTGTAATATTATCACAACAAAACCGATCGTGAATCACAATTTATTCGATGTAACGAACACGTTTAATACAACAATAATGATAATAAAAACGTATCGATATAATTTTATCGACAACATAAAATAATATTACATTATGACGATAATGTACTAAAGGGTAAATGTACTTAAACTTTTCCAATTAACAGGCTGGTAAATTTTAAATTACAAACATTGTTTATTTGTTGTAATCATTCAGACAATAGTAAACATATATTGTATTCTGTATCATAATAAGAAACTAGATACACATTTAGTGATGTAACTTCTTTTGTGATACTACATATATTTAAATGTAATAATGTGATCATAGTTCCTTTTTAATTATTATTTTTTGTAATTTTTTTTTTTATTTGGACATGTCAGCCCCATCATAACCTAAACTTACAATTAATTCTGCAATAAAAAAAAACTTCAGTTACAAAACTATATCTGTAATTAAAATGGTATTATTAATTATTATTATTTATTACATCATTCATTGTAATGATAGACAGTATACAAGTATATGATGATTTGCTTGTGGGAGGTGTTACATAGAAATTAACCTACGCTTTGTCTAACTTGCGATGTCATCGACGAAGACGTACTCGGCAAAAGGCAAGTGTTTAACACAGCTTAAAAAAAAAAAAAAAATATATATAAAATGTACATCTTTAAAAAGTTTTGTTTCTCTCACGACCTCCTTGTAGGCAGTAACTAAAAATCTATTAGTAATCAATCGTTAATAAACATAGCAAGGTATATAACTTTGGTAAAACGTCTAAATGTTTATATACCATTCTTAATTTGGGTTCATTGCATTTACATTTTTATACAAATCGTCTAAGGAAGTGAGCCGAGAAATCTCTATTCGTTTACTAAATAAACTTCGTAATCGTTGTAATTAATTATGTAATTGCCTATTGATAGATATAACTCAGCTTTGTGTTCTTTAAAATAAATATTTATGCTATATATAATTCCATATGAAAATACATATGTGACATTAAGAAAATTATGTACATTGTTAAGATGGTGACCGAAAAAGACATAGATGGAATGCGTAAAAAATATACAAAGTAGAACAATACATTAATACATAAGGTTCATAATAAATTAAAATAATTAAACTTAATTTCCAACTTTATTATGTTAAATTATTTTAACTTTTTATGTGCAAATTTGAAATCAATAACCAAACATCGCTATATATTTAGGTCAGATAATAATTAGACTATATACGTTCAATATAAAACATCACATACATCTGTTACGCGGTAGTAAAGTGAGTGACTGATAAGAATCAATCAAAGAGGGCAACAGTTGTTGACGATATGAATCATATCCTATCGAGACGGACAAACATTACCTACATTGCACATGATAAGGTACATTGACTTCAAATAAACACGATATATCTTTGAATACGAGAACTTTGTGATAGGTTCTACATGTATCTTTTTACTATCGAAATTATCAATTGATCCTGCTCTAGTTTTAGCTACTAAAAATTTAAATTACAATCCTTTTCAGGAGCTTTCAATACAAGGCGATTGGGTTTATAATAAGTCTATAATAAAGTAAGGATGATTTCAATTTCGGATTGAAGGTTTACAAATTTTGGCAGTAAATGAAAAAAAAAGTTATAAAAATCTAAAATTAAAAACAAAAGCAATAAATTCAGCTCGACTGAAGTCAAACTTTTTTTTAAGATATTAAAGCAATTTATAAAAAAAAAATCTCGAGAAACGAAACCCAAACAAACAATAAAGAGATAACGCCCCTTCCAAAATTCGACCCACATTTCGTGGCGATCATAATTCTTAAACAAATTTCGGCGCTTAGCCCACTCATAAACATCACATTGTGATTTATATAGACTATCTCATTCTGGTACTTTACTTCTATGTAATTCTATTGAAAAATGTTACAGCATTCCAGGCTTATTGCTCTATTGTGTATGTGTGCGTGTGTGTGCGTGTGCGTGTTTGTATGAGTGTTACCTGAAATCCATCACATTCTTATAATTAATTATCGAGTTTATCGGGATGATTATATAATGTGTTCACTTTCCCTGTAGGTATATTGTACACAAATTAGACATTTAGATAAGAATACAATTAATCTATATTGATTGGAATGTAAAAAATTGATAGCAGAGCAAAAGCCATATAGTTTGTAGACCAAATTTTTTGTTGATACTTTATCTAACCACATAAGTAGGTATGTGGGTAAGAAAATGTATTTTGACTCTGCAAAGTAAAATAACATATGAAAATATATTTGAAATTAAACACAGCATAAAATACAGTATTACAATATAGTATTTATCAATAATAAAAGTATCTTGAGTAAGTATCTTAATTACAATCGTCGAGAAAATCTTACCAAAAAGAAAAGTTATTGTGTCAGTCTGTACAATTTTTATCGAACGATAACGACCGGCAATAGCCGTCTTGGTCAGGAAACCCATTAATGTCTAGATGTAGACGTTATGACGCTGATATTTTTCAAAGTACAAATAACAAATAGTATTAAATTGTAAAACTCAATCCAAATCAAAGATATATTTCGTGTTTTTGTATCGTATACAAAAAATATGTACTTGCGAGTACAGTTACTTAAATATTTTTTGTTACATTAAAATAGTTTGGACAGACTCTTGATTTTGATAATTCACTTAAAGACTTTTTGTGTTTTGTATATTAAACAGCAATTTGTTTATAATAATTTATACTATAATAAGCTTAAATACGATATAATCACAAAATCTATCTATGAATTGAGTATGAGTTTTTGGTGTATAAACGTACACCTAGAAAAAAAACTGAGCGAAGTAATTCCACTTTAAACGATTTAGTTGATATAAAACAGACGTTTTAAAAAAGGATTATAGCTTTATTTTCGTACTAAAAATCTGAGCTTACTAACACTTACACACTTTTATAACAAAATAACCGATTTCAGGGTATAGTATATACCTAATTATTTTTAATTCTTTGTCAGCAAGTAGAAGCTAACAAAGAAATAGATAGCGAGGCTCAACAAGTATTTTTACTATTCATTGCTGGTTTTTTCCAGTTTCAGAAAATTTATTTTCTAGCAAAAGCTGCATGCTAATACATAACAGACTTATACAATAATTAATATTTATTTTAACTCTTCCCCATACTCAACGACTTTATAAGAATAAAATGGTATTAAGATAGAAACTTGGACAAAGTTCTATTTTATGGGTACAATTCTTTGAATTAAACATGTCGAGGTTTAGCTCAAGTTGTATAATGTACTTGGCAAGTAAATTTATAGATGTCTTAAAGACATAAAATTTACAACAAAAATAATTCCAATCGAATTATAATAAAAATAATCGAAACGCCACTCAAATTAATCAGAGTAAATGGAGCTAAGGGAAAACAGCTTTATCGATAGGAGAGAACATTAGGAGATAATGGGAATGATTAAATAAACAGAATGGGAAATGCTTTTCGCCGAGCAAATAAGGAAAATCGAAATAAGTATGTGCTAGTAAGGAGAATGTTTAATTAAAAATTGTAAAACAGAACAATTACTTAGTACTAATGGAACTTAGGCAAATGAGATTACCGATTCCTTTCAAAGAATTCTTAAAAACATTTCGAATATAAAAAACAGATAATTGATATTAATATGGAAGTATATGTCTACGTCATTGACGTATGGAATATATATAAAATAAATATTTTCTATCCGATTGATAATCCTTCAAAACCTCTCAAAATGATTGGTACTTGAAAAGTTGTGGATAAAATAAACATTTTACCTTTGAATGTAGCACTGCTTTCCAGAGGCCATAGAGTACTAAATATATCCGGCACGTGGATAATAACAAGGATTTACTGAACACCCTTACGTATGAGTCGTAAATAATATTATGTATTTGATACTGTCGCAACGGAGTGCTTTATAATACCTACTATTATTTCATGCGAAAATATTCTGTCTGTTTGTGTTATTTTAAAAATACATATTTTGTGGATTTTATAATATGTATTATACAACATAATTCTGACTGCAATTCTGTGTATATTTTATAAGATTTAGCTTAGAAATTTAAATTTAATTTAGATTGAAGTTATAGAAAGCGTTTCTATAATATAATATCTCTCTATATATTAATATAAAAAATTGCATAATCCTAAATGACGTAACATAATAATGACGTAGAGAGGTAACCGATGCCAAACCTAATCTCATTCCATGACATTATTGGCGCTATCTATCTAAGCATGTTACAACCGACTAACAATTGATAAGCTCGGATAAATAAGAATTATATAAATTTTTATTCTAAGACATTTTATAATCTTAATATATTCTATACTATATAGTATGTTCTAAAAAGGACACAAATACTTTTTGAAACACAAAGAAAAAGCTAGCAGTAGCGTAGCTATTAATTATAATTAATTAATCCATTTCGGTGCACTCCCAAAAATAAACTGAATGATAAATTTTCATTTCGTACAATATCTGAGTTTGTAACCCACATTATTAATCAAACTAATTACAGAAAGAATACTGTCATTAATTTTATGGCTACTAAAGTCACATGTTTCTATTTAGTTACCATTTTTTTTTAAACATAACTTATAAATTACTTACACAATCGGCCGAAACTCAAAGACAATCTCTTCCTGAGCTTTTGCATCTTGCTCATCGCACCTCCCCGTTTTTCTCTCATTGTCACGCCTGAAAACAAATACGATACTACAATTAACGTTACATCAGAACAACAATTCTAATTCTAATAATAGTGATTGTTTGTTATGTGATTTGGATGATATTCTATAACTATTTATATAACCTATATAATGACGAACTACATCAGCGACTATCACCAAATTTAACATTATTTGCGTTGTATAATAATGATTGTATATTAACTGTAAAATACTTGTTATTGTGGACATTAATTCATTATTAATGATATAACATGGATGTAACATGTGGATTTGGTAATATTTTTGCATAATCATAAAGATCACAGACTCATCTTTCGGTCTCCACTTGTCTTCATGTTTTAAGAAAGCTTACCAGCTCACTGAACACATCATTTTGTGATACCACGTGTTGGGTCAATTGCCACTAAGCGAACAAATAATGAACGATGATCTCGTAATCTACGAATTGGAAATGATTGTTCTTTAGTAGGTTAAAGATTTACTACAAATTTGTGAAAAAAATAAAAAGATATTAATTAACAATCCACAATAACCAAGCAACATTTAATAATAAAGCAAGTAAATGATGAACAACATGACAGACCATTGTTGGCAAACTGTCCACCATTCTTAAATTATCTTCAGTATTTGAACGAGGTAGTCCAGAGATTAAAAGATGTTGCTAACTGATCAAGCAAGAAGTAAATTACAACTACCCACTAAGACAATCGGGTTCCAAGTTGATATATGAATATTCCCTAAATACTATTAATAATGTTGGCAAATGAATTGGAAGTAACTCTATATATTCATGACTAAGTGAATAATAACAAGATTAAGTGAGGTTGGGTTCCGCATGTCTACTCCTTGACTAAAATGTCAGCACAGAACTGCCTAACTACCCTTTCGGCACATAATTTCGTCTGTAAATACGATTGCAGTTATCCTTGACCCAATTCGCATAATCACTCAATTACTCTAATAGTCTGTTATCTCGAGGAAATAATGGTAATGTTCATAATAAAAATAATCATGTAGTTAAATGTAACGCTAATTAAAAAAACATCATTCTTTATTATAAAAAAAAGGCTAGACAACTAGACAATATTGACTATAGCATCTGTCTTCGTTTCTAATCTACTTTAAAATTAATTTGAGTAAAAAAAATAACAAATAGAACATTACAAGGGCTTCCTATATCTCATTTATAGACCATCAAAATCTTTCAAAGCCTTCCTGCCTACACTATTATTATATAGTAACAAACAGCCTTCACTAGGCGGTTCATACCCAAATATTATTTTAATGATTTATTAGGTGTTACCGCCACACAAGGTCTACGTCATGTTAAGTATCAAGATTTATAATATCTTGTCATGCCATCGCGTTTTAATACGAATTATAATTTGCAAATCCAAATCATTTTGTTGCTATATTATTATCTTAAACCGGAAACTTCATCTATTTAACAAAGGTTAAATTGGAAACTTTTTGGTTGTAATGAGCTCTGACTTCATATGATTATTAGTGTACTGTATTACTTAATCAGAAATTAATTATCCAACACGAACTATGAACTAACATATTGATTCAATATTGTTACTTAAACTGCTCAAACAACTGATGGATTTACGATAATTACTTTTATTGTTGTATAAAGAAGGAAATTTACGTTAAAACAGACCTTATCATTAACAAATTAAAAGTAGAAATTACGTTACATTATCTTTTATAAAATAATAATAATTAAACTTAATTACAAATATAAGAAACAATCCTGCAAAGCTTCATAATAATTAAGAGAAATTATAATTCACAGAGTAATTTAAGTGAAGATTGCATGTGAATTCCTCGCAGTCATTAGACCGTCACCGTAAGATGTAGTGCGTGAAGCTACATTTTATTTATAACTTACTCCAATAGGAACTTATTTTGTATTACTTAAAAAGTTTATTCACAGCATATGTATGACAATTACTATTTTTATATTTATTACATGATCCTGTTTTTACGAGATTTTAACTAAACTAGTTATTAATAAATACGGAAGTCAGTTGAACAGATTACCTTATCATCAAAAATATACCGTGACCCATTTTCGCTTCGCTACCGAAAGATACATAACGATATCTCACTAACTCGTTACGTCAACCAAAATTAAACTCCCTCTTACAGAAGTAAAGCAATCTGGTACTGAGAGATATCTTTTAAATTTAATAATAAGGAGCAAAATAAAATTACGCTAATGTTAAATAATAATAAGCTTTTATGGCTATGTTTATTTTTTATTATATGTAATATAATATTTTAGAATAATTCGACAAGGAAATAAAAAGAAATATGTTATAACAAAATGTATAATTCAAAGGAAATTACAATAATAATTAATTTCAAATTCAGAAAAGAAATTGGGTACTATTATTCTGATGTATATCAATAAAAATAGAGCTATTTGGTATACAAAGATATAATATAACCACAGTAAAGTGCCAAGAAACTCATAGGCGACAGCGAGACGCCTCACGAACGTTGCTCCCGAATTTTATGTTACTGTAAATATTATTGCTTTTTTATAACCGGTGAGTGAATATATTAATTGAAAGACGCAAATGAGTGTCTATACAGCTTTTATCTGATAAAAAATTATTGCTTAAAATAAAACTGTCTTCGTAAAAAATATATAAAGAAACCGGAACGAAGACGATTCCTTGAAATCCACGACCCAAATATCCAAAATATTTGACTGGATGACAGTCATAAGGAACCCATAAGCTCTTCAGTAAAATGAGAAGCAAGCCAATTAAACGATATAAATCCGTTGCCTCTGAACCAATATTGGCACGCGGCCGAGATCTGCTCTCGGCGGTTAAAGTTTATCAAAAAATGCATTTAATTCGACTGGCCTAGAAATCTAATTGAACGTTACGATGTACTCGCGTCTTACCTGTGAATTATTCCTAAGGGCATTCGTTATTATAATTGTGTTTACAAAACAAAAATATTGACGCTTATAAATTAAAGATGTAAACTAATATATTAAATATAGTAAGTAATATATTGGTTACAAAGTATGTTTTTTAGTTTGAATATTTGGAAATTCTAATTAACAAATATTTTTTTCATCTTTACCCGTCAATTAAGGAAGTAGGTTGGAACATCACATTACAACCCATTTTTTTTTTAAAACCACTTAATACAAAGTGGTTCTTATAAAAATATATAGCAGACAGGTATGTGAATGATCCCATTCCTTGAATAATCAGGTAGGAATTAATATTCTAAATTGTAAAGCTTTCTCATGCTTCAAATTAAAATTATTATAAGGTAATTATTTAATGTTTAGAAGGCTGCTTTTGCATTTAAAAGTTTAAAGAAAAAATAATGAAACACCGTCGGTCATCTCAAAAACTCTGAAAAATAATATGTAACTGCAACTTAGTATCATAATATCAAATATTACCAAACGAGACATTTATGGAAATACACAGATAACCTAAACCAACCATGGACAAGAAAACGTCACTAAACTTCAATTCAAGAACTTACAGACAGTCTTTTAATATTTATATTTATACACCGTCTATTTATATCAGAAAAAAAATATCCGTAAGTAACGCGTGACGCTGGCATGTAAGTAAACAGCCTAGAACTTAAACAAACATCAACATTGACAGACAGTTGCGGTGACAGCGCTATCTAATCTAAAAAACAACAGATTATATTATATCTCATTATAATTACATGCTTATATAAAATAATGATTTTTTTAATATACTATAAAATAACATATCTTCAAATACGTTTCATAATAAATCCAATAGATAGTAGAAAAGCTACGATTATGATAACATATGATAACACAATCTATAACATTTTTTCTGTGAAACGTTATCTTAAGATATCATTGAGATAATTACATTCTATTAGGAAATCGTTTCTTGTAAACAGGTAATGCATTTCCTGATCGTATGACATCAGTATTGAAATTCTTTCTTCCGTATCACATATAATGAAGTGGAGTCCTTGTCTTTACTAGAGTTCTAAATTATATTATTATGTTATATCTGTATTCTCTCTACACATGATTTTTAATATTAAAGTTAGTACAAAGGTCAAAAGTCGGCACAGTTACCCTACTCTTCAGTAGCGTGCTGATAACTGGGTTGGTATACGGCGCAATGACTGCCGTACTAATTTGGACATATTACCTAACAGTAATGTAGGCTAATAAATCCAAGTAATAAATATTATTGTAAAATAAAATCATACTATTCACACTTTAAATGAGTAATGTTAAACAATTAAAGAAAGCAGTGAATCGATAACGTTTTATTTATATTAACAACGTTTCTATGAACCAAATAAATCCTTATATTTAATTTACCTTCTAATTAGGAAATATTATTATAAAACATTTCTTTTAAAAAGACGTCGTAATCATTTAATCGGAATAATCGCCGACACACATACATACACACATATATACATTGTGTAATTAGTCATAAAATTTCGAAGGTAAATGAGGTATTAGTTTAATTTAGTACAACTAGAGATATATCTTATGCAAATTAGCTTCATGTTTTCTCTCTGCTTTGGTAATTAATGTGCTCGTAAACTTACTCTCCTCCCGAGGCAAGACCCTAAATTGCCAATTTAATATCGTTATTCATTATTATTGTAGTTAAACATGAAATAAACCAATTAAGGCACATTTTAACCCTTTTAATCACAATACGGATAAAGGCCTTTGCGATAAAATAAATTATATATAAAATGTACTAAAAACGGTTTATTAAATAAATATTCACTTACAAAATAATGATATTATAACAAAATTATAATAACACGAACGTAAAGCAATGGAAAATAGAACCAAAAGTTGTTTTAGTATATAGTGAGTATATTTTATCGATTATATTTACATAAAATCTAAACTAATAATAAAAATAAACATTTCTATTATATATATATATATATAAACGTATTCGTGACGTAAGTACCACTTAAACAAATTAGCAATTTAGAATACATAATGATGCTAAAATAATTAATATAATTAATTATTTATTCATATTAATATTAATTTTCTGTAATTCTAAAATCTAACCTTTACGTAATTTAATTAATTAACATAACCATTTAAAAATTAAAGGGTCGGTAAGGACATGAAATAGTAAGGATCTATAAGGAAACAAATACGAGACTTATATTTAATATAAAAAAATTAAAAACCTATTCCATTCATCACCTAAGAAAATCATAACCACTGTCAAATTATATAAACGCTTAAGAAGTCTAATAATGCACAGTGCATTAATAAATTAGAGAGGACAGTTAAATTCCGCATACCGGGATTGTCCGTTGAACTCATACCGAGATGTCTCTCGCCCACGCATTACAAACCACTCGACATTATTCGAACCGAACCGAACCGAATGTTGGTGCCAAACGATCGGGAACAAAATTTCCTCATATATATTTACTTCCAATATAACAAATGACTTTGTGACATATAATAATAATAATAACACTGGAAAATTTACACACACTGATCTAACCCCTAAGTAAGCAAATTATTTGTGTTAAAGGTGTTATTAGACAACGATACAAATACATAGAAATACACATTATAAATAATGAAAATATATTTGATAAACGACCAAACCCAGAAATACAGACATCTATGTTCGTCACATACATGCCTATCCCTTTCGGGAATCGAACCCGAGCCTCATTGCGTCGCTGTTGTTAGGCGTCTGCGCTAACCACTCGACCAACGGGGCGGTTTATAAGGAAAATTCTTACGGTCTGATATAAAATGTTACTTTATTAGAAACAATGGAAATGAAAGCTGCGTTATGTAATACGTATCTAATTTCAATCGATCTTACCATTGTATTAAAATTAGCCGCTGAGACAACAACAATCAACTATTCGCACTTTCTCATTAATGAGCGAGATAGAAAATCGTGTATACATATATGTTTATAAATAGTTATATTAAATAAATAAAAATATATATTGATTAATCTCACGTAACTTAATCGGAATTTTGGCCGACCAGTTTCGAACCCATTCGGGGTTCTTATTCATAAGCTCGAAGCATGGCTGACTCGCGACTTAAAGTGACCGAATAATAGTAATGATTTAATAATGAAATAAAAATTAAGTTACTTAGTAATAACTGAGTTTGGGGACTTCATGTCGTACTGCAGTAGGTACATAAATTAAGGTAACTCTGTTTTATGTTCTTATTTGACGTATCTACTACTATTAGAGTCATAAAGTTGTCCAACTATTACTACCAAGTCAACTACCAAGTCTGAAGTTGTTTGAAATATATAGGGTTATATATATATATATATATATATATATATATATATAACCGTAACGTTATAGATCATGCGTACATTTAGTTAAAAAATACCAAAATTAATTAACGATGATACAAGTGCCTTCTGTGCAAGTCTATTCATTTCTGTAATAAATAAATCAGAGTACCGTAAAAATAAATAAATGTATTTTCTTTTTATTAAAGCTAAAGACAGGATATCACCCATTACTAAGCAATTGAAAGAAAATATTATTTCATATTTAATATTATTTTTAGATATACAACGCAATCAACACACCCAGCAGGCAGGTCCTGAGCAATTTCCGATGATTCCAACGATTTTTTTGGAGTTAATTAAACTTCAATAAAAAAGTTATTATGTTGTTAAGTTAAAAAACCAATCTAGGTAAATGGTGAAAGAATTATTGGAATAACCGTTGCTAATAACATAATGGAATTCAACATGATCAAGAATGACAATGTTTTTTTTATCCACAAATTATAATATATACCACTCTGTTTATCGACCATTTTCTACTCTTATTTTGACATACTTTCTAAATATTTCAATTAGAATATAATAATCATTAATTCTTATTGCAGGAATAAAACTTAGATGTAATATTTCTGTGATTGTATTTAATAACTTTTAAACAAAGGGAAAAACATTATACTATTGACTATTTGATAAAATAATACACAAATAAAGTCTAGCTTGTACGGCTGAGCGTGCGAAAGTCGTTCGTCGACCTTGCAGCGGCCGGCGTGCCATTCCACCCACTGCGCCCGCGCAGTTAAACAAACCATTGACCAATGGAGAAAATATTTAAATATTTATATTCTATGTTTTACATTTTTTACTAAGGTACAAATATAAACCAATAAATAATACCTTATTGTTTTATTTTTGACATTAAATTAATGACTTTATTTGTATTATTTTATACTTTTTACCATACCTACATCCTACATCCAATACAGCTATAAAATCCAGTTTATTTTACAAGAACAACTGGTCTAAGATAAATGTTTGTTTTAAAGACTTATGCATTATAGTTTAGGCAATCACGAAAGTTGAATGCCAATGGAATGAGTCGTAAACTAGATTACTAACGTTTGAACTTTTATTACCAGGCCATTAATAGTCTGACCTTTGAGTGACCATCTACTTCTATAATATATCACTTAGATCTAATATTTCGGTAACTATTCACAAATTGATAGATTACGACAGAGGCGCCATTTCGATTATCATCTCTTCAAGATTGTTGACTTAAAGCCAAGAAAATATATAATTTAAATTTACTACGAAATATTTAAATTTGTAACTGTCAAAAGAAACTTTTTCATTTCCGCATTTTTATTAGTAAATATAGAAATGTGAAGCATGACTTAATATCATGTTATTTAATGAAATATTAACAGTTTTAGATGACTCAGATGTATTGTTCCTATACAAACGAATGCGTAGGATGAGATGAACTTGATTAGACCGTCTGTTAGTAATTTGACCAACATCTAGTAATAATTAGGGAACAAACATTATTTTCTGCTCATTTGAATTAACTGAACTCAACTTTCAAATTAAACCAATTTATAGGAATATGAAATAGAAGATAATCATGCCTCTCTTTCACATTTCACTTTGCATTTCATAGAATATAATTTATTGTAATAATATTTTCCCCAGAAACAGCAGTTATCTTAGTCAAATAACATTACGTCAGCACTTACAAGCAATTCAAGAGATCGGTATGTATGATTTAGTTTGTATGAATCATATAATAGAAATTATGATTTCAATTTATTTCTTGTAAATATTCATTGGATTATACAGTTCCAGAAATTTGTTATTGATTAATATGTTAGTCATAATGATGTCATATAAAGAAATATATTAAGAAATTAAAAAGGCTGTTCCCGATTTAATGATACTTTTTCATTACTATTGGTACCAAAAAATGTATATTGGGTAATAATTTGGTACGAGACTTCTTATTTATACAATTTTTTTTAAATAAAGAATTTCTGAAGTTCCTTTAGATGACTTTGGCAACGTGTCTAAATATCAAATTTAGTTGATTAATAGACCGTCTCTTTAATAAACTCAGGTCATAATAGTATATATTATACAATATTTTATAAATTATCATAATAACTAAAAAAAACAATAAAAGAAATAAACACTATAATAATGTTTTAGATTGTCTAGTCTCAGTCGGTACTTCAGATCTTTCAGTACGATAAAGATTCAAATAACACATTATTTGTTTATGTAACTCCATTCTTCTCGACGTCTTTCAGTCATATGACACATTTATCAAATCAAGACTTGCTATACATTTTACACAAAGCGTATTTACAATGAAATTAATTTCTTGTTTGGTTTCGTTATCTATTTCAAAACTAAGAATAAACATTGATTACATTTTAAAATTAAATTCGAATTCTTAATGACATGTAACAAATAATTAAATATAAACATAAAAAAAATCTAAGAATAGATTTCAGAAAAAAAAAATACTAAAGTGACAGATGAGTAGAAACAAATCACTTATTTATACACGAACGAAAACAATAGTTAAATATAACCGAGAACAGTTAACTACTCATTTAAACAGAAACCATTAAAACCAACGACAAGCGTAATTCCCTTTTATGCTTCGCGTCCTACTTTCAAAAGATTAGAATTGATGAATTGAAGTAGCAAATGGTCGCTGAAACGCTTGCAGTACATGAATAAAACAGACCATTTACGACGCAAGTGGAGAACAATGGACTGTTCACATAACTAACCAACCAAAACTATTGAAGCAAAACCAAAAGAGATCCTTGCGTCTGTTAGACGCTCGTTCGGAATATTAAACATATTTTTTTTGTACAACTGGCAGGTGCTTGTTATGTGGTTGCCGATATTATTAAAACAGGCTATTTCCTTCTTCAATCGACTGAGATAGGATAGAATATCAAAACTAAAATGTTTATAGAAATCAGTCAAACAAACATAACAATACCTAAATACGTAGCTAGGCACGTAGTTACAATTACAAAGGAGAATACAAATGTCATGAACAGTAAATTTCAATTTACATTATAGTATGAAACGTGCAGTTGGATAAGGAACCTCTGATAATAGAAGCCAAGAAGCAAGGAATATCACGTAATGTGGGATTCTATTTAATGGAAGATGAACTTAGTTTGACACTTTGCGGTTGATAATAATCTGCTCCGTTCAAAGCTCATTCTTTGCGAACAGCACAAAAGATAGGCGAGTGCATGCCACGACCTCGAACCTGTGACCCTGCACACAATACTATTGTGATGTAAATTCGAATTGAGCTATGCAACTCTTTGTGCGCTGTTTATGAGGAAATCCATTGAATGCTTACCTGAATATTACTGTTATATATTCGTAGAAAGGTATTATTTATTTTATGTGAGGATAGCAAATAGTGGGTTAATAATAAGATATTATAAAATAATAGAAACGTGTTTGTCGTTAACGTCACGACAAAACCACATATTGCTTTTTCATATTAGATATATTTAAACGTTAAGCTAATCCGTAAACATTTACAGATCACGAGATACTTAGATATAGTTAGTTAGTTACTTATAATAACAATGACGATTCTCGTGACTAGGTATACAAATAAAATATAAAGTACGATTATGTGTTATTATAATTAAGTTTAATAGAAGAAATATAAAAACAATACAATAGTGTTTTATGAACAAATTTTATACAAGGGTTTTTCTGTCGATAAGAACTTTTATAGAGCTACTTTGAACGTATAACGCGGATTATCTGTAGTAAATATGTATTAGAATTCTACTACAAACATATAAGAAAACCTTCCCAAAATTTTATAAGAGACAAACTTCTTATGATACGACTTCTTAATGTTACCGAGTCCAACGATCCATGACCTAATATTGCGGTCATCGAAGCGTTATTTTGTCTATATACATTACCAGAAACACTACGTGTCAATCTATAAGGCAGTTGCAATAAGAAATTTAACAGATCGGATGTCATTATACTTCATTGTAATATATAATATCTAAACCCGATTAAAATGTATGTTTCTGTTTAATTTTCAAACAATTGAATGTATTACAATGAACCAAGTCTGAAAACAGAGGAAGTCAAATGTTTAAATTGCGCATTTATTTTAGATCCATTAAGAATATCAAAGAGAGAAAGAGTATTTACAACGTTATAAAGTATAATGGCGGCTGAGGAGATTAATTTATACAGGGCGATAAAATCTGGAGACCCTTCACACAATATATTAAGGCAAGTCATCGAGAGTTCAGGTAAGTCACTTTATTACCAAAAAACATTCGAGTAATATCCATTATTTAAACATGCGGTGAAATTTAAAAAGTTTTCGACAAAGTGAAGATGCCACATAAAGATGATTTTACACTGTTTTATTAATTTTTATTTTTCGAAATTAGATGTGACATATACCATAATCTGCTTTAGATTTTAACCCTTTCTGATTTTTTTTGCTTTGTTATATATTATGAATATAAGAACCGATAAATAAGAAACAAAAAGTTTGAAAATGAAGCGATACGGTAGCTCAATTGGTAGAACGACGGGACGGTTTCCCAGAGGTCGCGGGTTCGAATCGTTGCTAGTATCGGTTTATTTTTCTTTCTATATTTATATAAATTTAAGCAATAAAAATATTATCTGAGGTAAAATTTTAATTTATCTTAAATGTTCTACATTTATAACGTTATTATAAGTACCTAATAATAATATATGCAATGTCTGAAGTAAAAACAAATCTGTATTCATTATGGTTTCTGTTTATATTATTAACAATAAAAAGGCTGAGAGCTGGAAGCACTCTTGAATGTAACAATACTCGAAATATTGTTATTTTATGAGATCTGGTAAAAAAAGTTTTGTAGTCTTTGAAAACGAGTAGAATGCTTGTTAAATTAAATAAAAGGTATTTGTTTATAATTAATATTTTGTTTTAGTGTATTTAATAAACATAAAAGTTACACATCTTGACATTATTTTATGACTATACTATAGTCAAAATGATATATTTTAAGTTGAAATAGATAGTAGATAAAGATTACACCTATAATTTAAATTAATGAATTGATTAAGATGCCACCTAACTATATACCTATCTGCATATTTTGGAAGAGCAAAAGAAAAGAAATACAGAATTCAATACATCATTAAATCAACTAAATAAAAATAGCTGTAATGGCTACTTATCTAATATAGATAAAACTTGAAGTATCAGTTGAGGATTCTTTAACGATTTTATGAACGCTCTAACAAACAAGTTACTAGGTCCAGACACCACATGGCTGCAATAAATCTAAAACTATCGTAGACAAGCCTTTTATAAAAATCTATTATGAAAAAAGTTTATATGTTATGACGCTAATAAGGTTCTTGAATTATGCTATTCGAGACTAAGTAATAATCTTTTCCATATCGGGACTGAATCTACTTTTTATTTATATTTCAAAGAATCAATTCACGAGATAATCTATATAGAAGAATATAATTAAGACTTGTATCTTAACTATTTACATCCGGTACAATGGCCTGCAACCACCTGCGCCTGCGCCTAACATCTGACGCACGGATGTGTTCAAGATTGTCAAGTTTCGATTGTTGTTAAGATTTCCGAGAACTTCAGAATACAACTAGCACTTGCTAAGTGGTTTCATATCAAATATAAGAGTTTAATAATAATTATCAGTTGATAATTGACTATATGAAAACAACACGTTTAAGTATACAAAGATCGCATCCAGATATTGCATCAAAGGATATTTTAATAACCACCAATCTTGTGATGAAATATGATGCCACATGTTAACAAAAGTTACGAATACTTAAATATAATTTAAATAAAATGTATCCCATAAAGGACAGTTGATTATATAAAACCGCAAACTGACTTTTTCAGCTTAATGTGAAGCTTGAATAAATAAAAAAGACACAGTCGTGTGCTCATAATTTAAAATTACGAGACCGTTTAACTTCAAAGCTAGGCTCGCAGGAACAGGCAAAAAACTACAAAAAAGTAGACGACCTTTAACAGAATACGCGTTTTGTTCTAACTTACCGTTTTGTAACTGCCGTTCACAATGTTCTTGTGTCCTATCCCGATGTGTAAGATACAAACAAAAATAACAAAAACAATTTGAAACAGATAGACAGTTTATTTAAATTAGTATATTCAAAAATACCTATTACAATAACTAAATCGTATTAATTGTCGTTCAATAGTCAACACTTCCTTTGACAACATTGAATACAATACACTAATTTCATATTGACGACAGACGATTAGAATATAATATACCAATAAACTTTTGCATAACATTATAAACCACCTTCAACTGTTGAGGGATATCAAGTTAGTGCAACTAATAAGATAGAACACGCGCGAGGGTAAGAAACACTTTAAGTGCAGATTCTATAGGAAAGGGTATAAGGCAAGTCAGATTACATTTAAACATTTTATGTATACACATTTTGCTAGTAAACAAAAGATTCGTATGCAACCCAACCTCCATACAACTAAATATTAAGACAAAGAACTCGTCGAACTATAGATCTCCCCAATATTACCTTCAGAGATCGTGGGTAGCACGTTGACGAAGTTAACAATCCCGACGCCTGTTAGCTGACTCATTCACAAAATCAATTCAACGCTTCTAAGAAACGTCTGCGGACCGTGTCCGCTATTATAACAGCCTTAATACAACACTTCAATATCACATATCTCACATGGATTAATCCGCTATTTTTTGACACATCGGATGCTGTTAATCACACATGCATATCGAGAGAACTGGAGATTGTGTTAAAACCGTTACATTAAAATCGCGGTGCGGTCACTGAGCACTATTTCTCATAAAAAAGAGAAATGGGAACTATCACATGAGTGCGACCTAGATTTATTTACGGAGCGAGATGCGCACGCGCCGTCCTTTCGCTTTGAAGCGCAGGGGCCTACTGGACAAACGAGTCGGCGAACGCTCGTTCACTAGTTTACCTACTCTTATCTCGACGACAGCGCATTCGCCTGGTTACTTGAACTTACTTAACTGGTTATTTACAAACTGCATTGAATAGATATATTTATAATAAAAACCTAATACAAGTTATACCACACAAGTTACAAACGGTTCGTTATATTAAGTGTTAAGTTATCGAATTACAAATATACATTAAGAAAATTGAGAATAATACGATAACCTACTAAATAAAATAATAGCGGGTTTACAAGAGTTTAAAGTAAAGAGTAAGAGAGTTTGATTCAGTATATAAACAACTAATATATTACATAATTATAATTACTATCTGACCTTTGCAGTTTTGTATTAAAATTGACCTCAAACAGAACTCTGTTTTAGCAACACTGTTCATCCGTTAATATGTCAGAAGCTTCCAACTTTGAGATGAAAATTAAGCTGCGTGATTAAAAGTTTTGATGAAATATATTAAGGTGATAAGCATTATATTATTATTAATACACTTTTACTTTATACTGAGATATACACATACAACATTTTCTCATCGTAATAAATACTAAAACACATCTTCGTGATAACAACATATACACCTCGCAGTCTTTATTATAATTCATTAACACACACCAAAATAGAGTGAGGAGAAAATATCTATTGTTATAGTGTTTGTCAATCAACCTTCTCCTCATATCCAATCTCAGATGAAAACGGCCGTGAAAGTGTTGGTCTCGGGCCAACATCAACAAAGGGATTCAGCACCCTTCGCGTTAATAACAGTGCTATTCGACTTATGTTAATACAATACTAAAATAACATAAACGTCTTACATTTCTGGAAATTCCTTATTCCTTTCTGATAAATATTATGTTACTAATAATCTTTAAGTATTTAACATAAGTTACATATTTTTTAATATATAGAGTGAAATATCGATATGGATTCGAACCCGCGACCTATTGGACCTTTAACCAATTGGTAGAGCGCCGGAACGGTTTCCAAGATGTTGTGGGTTCGAACACCTGGCATGTAAAGATTTATTCTTCATATTTATTTTAAAAAAATAAATAAGTTAACATGACATGATACATGTTTATATATAAATTTTCAAACAAGCTATACGTAAGTATACAATTAAAAACTTGGCGTTATATATATTTTTTACATATTTTTAATTTGCCGTCTGATAAATTTTATCGATATACGTTTTGAAACGCTTTAAAAACAAGTGTGTTTTCATTAATTAAGCGTACAATGAACATACACACCATTTTTAAAACACTCGCTAACGGTTAAAGTGTATTCATATATAATATAAAAATAAAATGCTTAAAATATTAACAAAATAGTCTAAAACGTAACTTAGTTTAACCTTTTTTAAAGTAAAATATCATCAAAAATGACAACATAAATTATTATTCAGTTATCTAACTTTATTTTATATTTTTTTTATCCTTGACTTGTGTTATGTTTACTAATACAAAATAACTACATATATAAATTAGTTTTATTATTATGAATTTATCTAACCATCGCAAACACGTTTTTAATACATTTTAAATTATTAGCAATTTAGCAATAAAAACATTTTTTTTTTATCATTATTAAAATCATACTGTATACTTAATAAAATGTTGTCGGAAGTATTATGCTATTAAGAAAGCTTAACGAATCATAAATAAACTCGGTATTTTATTTTGATATGCTTATTATGACACTCAATTTATTAGTAACTGTTATTATTTATTTAATAATTGAATCGTATAGAACTCTTTTTCTATTAAATGCTTAATAACACTTTAAGCTCAGGTATATGAGGTATGTGGTTTATGTAACAAAAATATATAAATTAATGAGAAGTATAAAAATTTTGGGTATACTCGATAAGTACTTATGTATGACCAAAAATAAATTAGTTTTGGGGTTTATTTAAATTTATTTTTGTTACTATCTTGTGGTGCGACAATTCTGTTCAGTGCTTCGCAATTTCAAAAATATATAGATCTTAATTTTATATAACAAAAGTAACTTCTAATACTATCCAACCCTTTAAATATTATAAAATATATCATTTTGCACTTTTATTTGTAAAATTTTGTTGAACCTTTAGTCATTCAAATTTAATCAGTTTTATTATGTATACTAATTAGATATGGCGAAGTAATAAATAATTCGAAATTTTAAAGAAATCACGAATAATTATATAATTATTAATTAGGTACAAGTAAATTTGCAATCAATTATCATTTGGATGATGGTTACCATTCCAAAATACTGCGGTAACATTAACGAGCATTAAAGCAGTTAAGGTATCTATTAATTAACATATTATCTTTTAATCTTTTATCTGTAATAAAACAAACCTTTAATAAATATGCTACTATAAAAGATTTGAATTATGAGAAAGTATTTAAGGAAATCACATGAATTTCCGGATAAATAAGATATCAATTGTATGCTATATACTTATATAGAACTATATACTTATATACTTAGAATTTAAAAAAAATATAAAAAAATGTCAAAAAGTTTATGTACCTAATAATTTTCTTTAAATATGAAAAGTATTTTAATTATAATAATATAATATTCTAACATAATAGGCGATAATATAACTATCCAAGATTATAGACATAACAATATACATAATACAATTTCTGTCGTACTGTTTACAACAAAGATTCCTTATCAAGTTGGGGTTAGCACGAACTAACTAACCGACAGCTAATTTTAGAACACATGTTATTGTGGTTAATTTTAAATAATATTATTAAGATATTTTATATTGTACGTAAATATATAATATACATTAGATACATTTCGGACACAATTTTATTTGTTTTGAAATAATTATGTTACACGAGTTTTTCACTTAACCACTTAACCGATTTTGAGGATTTTTTCTGTATTAATTCCTAGATAGATTCCGGTAAGTAGTGTTTTAATCGGAATTAGATTTTTCTTACTTTCAGATTAGGATGGTTACTGGGCCTGCTAGTCTTAACTAATACTAATAAAATAAATGCAAAAGTAACTTAGTATGACTGTCTGTCGCGCTTTCATGGCTAAGCCGCTGAGCCGATTGTGATGAAATTTGATATAGAAAAAGTTCGAGGATTGAGCTATTGAGTATTGAGTATATAGGCTAGTTTTTGTCGTAATATTTATTTAGTTATAATTGTATAAGACAAAGTTATTTTATAATTCGATTCACACTAGTATGCAAAATATACGTATTATAATTATTGTGAGTTTTTCATGTTATGTGTTAATAAAATTACGAAGTAATAACTATTATAACTTGTTTTATTTTATTATAACGATTACATAAATTATTTATTTTTAACTTTAGTTAGTTTTTTACCTATAGTGCATTAAAGAAAGGGTTTTAAAAGGGTATTCGCGGTAGACTTATGTTTCTAGAACTTGCGGTTCGCTTCAACCTTGTAGGTTTTGCCGTTTAATTAAAAATGACTTACATCTTACTTCAATTTGATATCAACCGTTAAAAGTACTCTAAACTACGTCACTACTTACTACGTCAGTAGCCTAACCGTTACATAACAGAATTTAAATATACCTACATCGTTATAACTAATTATTATCTTTGCGAATATAAGCTCGTTTCAGGCCCCACTCACAACGGATCATCATGAAACTTTACATAGACAAGTCAGGGGTACAGAACGTATAGGGAACTTCCACAAAAAAAAGACGATTCACGAGAGATAGAATTTATTACTTAATATCTGGTCTTAGTCTATTATATCTTATTTATTGTTACTATTTATAATTGTTTACAAATCTACGTATTAGTGTGTAGTTATTTGTATGTATGTTTATTTTTGTACCTACGCCACCTACACCTATTAATGTTACATTTACTCTTAACTTCAGGGTTGTCTGGACAAAATCGCCGTCAAGTGATAAGGCCTGTTGTACTTTCTATGTGCTACTTGAATGTGTTTTATTTTTATATGTTGTTGTGTACAAAAAAGTATATGAATAGAAGAAAACTCTAAAATGTCCAAAAGAAAAAAAAACTTTAGCTTGTGCACAAACTGCAATGATTTAACAAACAATATTAAATCCACTGATAAGTTACTGACGATAATTATAATCCGTTTAAATTATTTAGCGTCAGCGGGATTACTAAGTAACATAGATAAAATTTAAAAACCAATGAAATATATTTATTTCTTTTAAAAATGTGTCATCATCATTGGTAAAGAAAGACATCACGAACGTGTATTATCGATTGAATTCTTCATACATTTCATATTATCATTAAATTTTCATGAGGCGACTTCTAGAAGCACGAACGAATACAAAAGGATAATGTCTTTAGATTTATATCAATAGCTCTTTGTGTTAGAAATGTGAACTGAAATTAATTACGTAACCTTCACAATCATAATAAAAAACCCTAATAGTTTTTTTAGAACGTTTTGGTTTTAGCTGATAAAAATAAAACATTTTTAAAAGAGCAAATTAAAAAGAAGCTAATCTCATAAGCGCTAATTACCTGAAGAGCACACACTCCGTTCACCACAGAAACACACACACACACACACACACAGACACACAGACGTCCTGACTACGAGTCCTATTTACACAAACTTCAAACTTTATTACCGTACTGCGCTTCCTTACCCGTTTTTATTTTCTCTTTCAAAGAAATAAAAAGAACAGTACAAATATAATGTACGTAATCTGAGCTAAGACGAAATTATCTTTTATTATGATTGTTGTGCCAGAATTATGATAATAATATAAACACACGCCATAATCGTTTCAGCGTAAGCTGACAACGCATTATGTCACGAGGTCAGCGGTCGTTACCGTAACTGAAACGAATACTTACATTGTATGTCCTGACTACCAGATTTTATTCATTAGTTTAAGCTATGTGGCTACATGGTCTACTCAAATTTAATCCACAAAGAACTTACTTTTTTTGTGTGCCCCGAAGGTATCTTCATGACCGTTGTATGAGGTGTCCTCGTCATACTCGTAAACCTTGAAACTGTCGAAGGAATACAGTTTGACGGTTTTCTTTTCGTTTCACTAAAAAGTCTATCAATTAGTTATGATCAATCAGCTATTCCGAAAACCACGTCAAACTTTTGATATCACTGTAAAAAGTCCTATAAACAAGTTCATAAACTTAACAGTCAATATTGTCAAGAAAACTTCGTCAGCGCGATCGAAGATAATCAATCCACGAACGCAGGAAGCGGTATTACGCACGTAGCATTGTGTCACAGAACAATGGTTTTGAACGAGATACGTTAACAAACAAAATTCGACATTCGAATTTTAAATTGACGAGTTCGCGAAAAACGCACGAAATCCCGGAGCAGTCAGTTGGGCGGGAGCGCTCGTCAGCGTGACCGCGTGTCGTCTGGCTGGGTTGCAGTCTCCTCTCGCCGCGCCGGCGCCCGGAATTGTGTCAGACGGCACTCGGAGCACCCCGGCCTTTCATGAATACACCTCGCTGTAAGCTTGACGCATCAATACATTCGTTACCGTAAGCACATCCGTAGTAATTGCCGCTTAGATTTTATTTTCGAAAAACGCAATTGTTTAAACTTACTGCAAGGCATATTCAGTATAAAACTCATTAGAGTATTTCATGAACTATTCATATTCGCTACGAAGAATTTTCCACTATTCATAGAAGACATGAATTATTTTTTTTTATATACAATTGAAGACATGCCTTAACCAATGATTTTATTGGTCATTATTTTAGCGAACAAAAAAAAAACATAGAATAATTTATATACACAATCAGACACTTGATATACAAATGAATCCTCTATTTTTTCGCAGTAGTTCCGTGGCTTGAATCACCTCAATTAAATTCGCGATAGGACGCCAGGTGAATAATTAAATCGTACAATGGTATCGGCTAAGTACTTATTCATACCAGCATTGTGACTGCACTATGAATGTTGAAGGGGTTCGGTTAAATCGATTGAGGAAGTATTCGATATATTCAATCGACTATGAAAATTAATTTCCTACTCGTAAAACATCTGGTCTGGAACTCATTACCCAGCATCACAAAGAAAATGGACAACTAACACGCAGGCTAATAGATGGTTAGTGGTCCTGCGTTACATTATTTACCTCGACGAGAGATCAGACAGATCTATACGTTTTTAACTTTGGGCCCAAGAACGACCCAAGGGTATAATTCCTCCTCATTTAGTTGTTATACGCGTTTAAATTCGGGATAACTACACCACATAAAAGAAATCTATTCTTTTGTATGGCGTTTTTTCAATCCTTTAGTCCATATAAGTGACGAAAATGTAGCGCATGTTTTGTTATAGGTAAGGAAAAATCTTTTTGATTGAAATGTTATGTATATATATTTTAGTACATATGATTTGGCTATATATAATAATAATAATAATAATAATAATAATAATATCGGGACAAATTACACACATTGATCTAACCCCTAAGTAAGCAAATTATTTGCTTGTGTTAAGGGTGTTAGACAACGATACTAATACGTAGAAATACACATATAAATACTGAGAATATATTTAATAAACGACCAAACCCAGAAACACAGACATCTATGCTCATCACATAAATGCCTGTGCTCTGCCGGGAATCGAACCCGAGCCTCGTTGCGCCGTGACACGTTAGGCGTCTGCGCTAACCACTCGACCAACGGGGCGGTTGAATTATGCTATTGCTATATGCTTGCTATTGATTGCACAAACTTTATCGCCTCCACATTTACGTAAGTCATTCGATTGACGCCCACGATATAATTAAATAACAATTAATTTTAATGTTTATAACCTAATGTTTATAACTATCAGTTTTATTATCAGTATTAGGTTTTTAAAAAAGATTCAATTTTTTTTAAAGGGTAAGGAGTACTTTTTCTTAATGCATCCTTAATATTATCACTAATTTTTTAGGTTCATTATTAATATTTTATAAACATACTATTTTATTTTTGAAACTTAATATTAAAACAGTAGGTATATAGAATCTTGTAATTAGTAATTACATATCTTAAACGTAGGTCATGTATAACTGAAATGAAAGTCTGTAAATAAAATAGTTTAGGAATAAAGATAAATATAAAATCTTCATCTTATAGTACCAACCTCTGACATTAAGAAACGCATTATAGGTTGGTAACCTGGGAATTGTTTGAAAGTAGGACATACCTAGATGCTCGGGAAGCGTAAACTTTTATAAGGGCGAAAATAATACTATAACAACTTTGTTGACAATTAAAAACATTTTCCTAATATAAAAAGAACATACAAAAAATATCAAATATGTACATAGATATAAAATATGCCATATATATAACCAATATGGCATTAATAACAAACAGTCTCTGAAAAACTGAAGACTGAAAAAACGCAATCCCAACCAAGTGAGTGAAGCGTAACCATCTGATTTATATACGGGACGTAATTAACGGTTAAGAAAACTATATGATTATTATAAATTAATATCATTTTTGTATCAACGTTTACATATTCACATAGCAAAAACAGGCAAGGGTCATATTACATGTAGTAATATTAAAAACCAAGATATTATACTAAGAATTAGCAATTGCAATGTAATATAAAGAAGTAGGTCAGATATATATTGAAATATCGTTCATCTCAAGTTCCATTTGAGTAGACTTCAAATCCAAAGGCATATCAAGCTGGAATATATATATAGTTTGGATATAACATATGACTGTCCAAAATTGCGACTTAAGAAACTATGTGAGAAATTCTGTAATATTACACATATTATATGAAACGGTTGGTTAACATTTAGTTATGTTGCGGTAACTCAACTAACTATAACTATGTATGAATTATAATAATATATATTATTGTGGTATTGCTTTGCTACGTAAGAACAGTTTATTGTTATTTAGTTGATTTAATTTACATAGATATTTACATTTTAAGATATTAACAAAATGATTGTCCTGCTCAGATTTGACAAAAAAATGTTATTATAACAATCGACACCCACGCTTTTTTTTACAATTAAATATTTTTTTTTCATATAGTTCTTTCATTTTTAGTTTTCTTAACAACTACTTATTTTTTAGTTTTTTTTTTATAAAAGCGTGTTATTTAGGTTTTTTTAGTTACATAAATAAATCATTAAAAAATATTTTTTTACATTAAATTGTCAATCATATTATTACTTAAAAGTTTATATGAATCACCTATAATTTCAGCTACGGAAATTATTTAGAATTCCTAAATCATTTTCTAAGTAATTCACTTAATCCTAAGTAATTTTCTTTAGCTCATATGTCACTATGTAAATATTTCCTACGATGTTGGCTTAAGATAATATCATTATTTTGTTGTTCATAAAATAATCGTAATATGAATTTATATCTGATGTATCCTACATACGAAAAATTAATAGTTAGGACAACGCTGAACATCCGTCCGCCTGTCCTAAATAAGTTTTAATCAAAACCGGATATGGACATTAATTTCTAGTGAATTATTTACAAATTTAATTATGAATTGGATGATCAAAATTTCAAAGATACTTTCACTGAATAATGTAAAGATAGAATATCGATTTGCATTCGAAATAGGCACGCCTGCAATTCCAAACAACCTTGACCTTAAAACTTTCAAGGAACATCAATACAATAGTATGACGTTAACTACTTGCAACTTGCAATTTAACTTTTATAGAGTGCTTCAAAGAATTCCATGCCTCTATTGCAAACAAGATAACGCTAGCTTTACCAATAATTTTGTATGTATTCAGAATAAAATCTATTTGTCCTCATAAAAAAACATATAATGCCTAACATAAGGAGTACCTATGAATATTGTAGGTATCTACTCAACTCATTTTAAAATTCTATAAAAAATCATATTAGCAAAAAGAACAAATTACCTAGACAGCTTTTCTATATACTTATACATGAAAATAATGGTTAAAAAAATATATATTTTGTCGTCATTGCTGCGTCGGGGGACCGTTGTACGTACGTTGACGAAGTTAAGAGTGTTTAGGCTATTCGATATCGTAATTTCCTTGTTTGCCTTGGCAACTTAATTGCATTTTAATTTCTTCCTTTATTAATCGGTCCCCCGATACAACGACTTCAATAATCTACATAATAATATTATTTAATTAAATTTACATTTTAAATCTAACCCTACGTTTCTAATGCTTTGCGGCAATCGTGTTCACGGTAAGACGAGATGGAGGTGTGAGAACTCCATTATATTCTTTTTAAAGGTCTTCTGGGTTCGAGTTTTAATATTTTTTTTATATATATATTTTTTCAATATGGTACTAAATGAACCTACAAACACACAAATTTTCACTTGCTTAAGTATTGCTATCAATATTGCATAAGAACCCTTTACCCGCACCAATAAAACCTCAATATCTTGGAGATGACTGTTTCCATTTCGACCAAACATAGCTAAGAACCATTTCAACGAACCAGGCTTTCGATTAAAAAAACGCAATCAAATCCGTCCACCTGTTTGGCTGCTACATTGCCACAGACAGATACACAGATACACAGATTGACAGGTCAAACTTATAACACCCCTCTTTTTAAGTCGGGGTTAAAAACAATGTTTGATATCTATAAAGTGCATTACATCAAAATTACCATGTTATATATTTCTAGCTAAAACAATTTCTGCTTTGTTATTTTTTCAAGTTTATTTCAATTATCCCAGTATTATCCTAGAAGTTTTTACTTTGGTGGATATAACATTAAATATCTTATATTATATAATACTTCATGCATGAAAATATTGACAAGCCATGGAATAATATACAGGAAAATATATATAAATAACAACATAGGGATAAGAGTTGTAAGTTATGGTTTAAATAAAATATAAACTTATAAATTATAACACTAGCTTTTGACAGTAGCTTCGCCCACAAATTACTTATTATTTTCTATACACTATTAGCACTTTAGTTATTTTTAAGGGAATATTGTTTTTTAATGTAATGTAAGCTATAATTATATGCTGTAAACTATTCTATCCACTAGTGGAAACTATTTCAAAAACTTGTCCTGTCAAAGATTTTTACTGAAATCCAGACACATTTAAATTTTATTTATATGCAGTTTAGATAAGTATAAAAATTAATATTTAAATATTTATTGTAAGACAGATTAACTTTTATCTATGTTTTTTATATTTAATTTTGTGTAAATTGTAAATTGTTTACAGGAAATATGTAACACCAATACAAACAACTATAATACTGGTATTTTTTTTAATTGAAATGCTTTTAAGATTAGGTACATTCTTAGACTCATTATTATATTCCATTGAGGAGTAAAGGAAGTTACTTAACCAGTTAAAATAATCAAACTATAATAACCTGACAAATAATAAACATACTGTTATCATCTTCATCTATTTATAATATTATGCTCTGGTAAGCTTGTTTACAGGATGGCAACAACTGTCATTTATTTAATAAAACCTCTAGTACCAATACATTGTGTTTGTGTTATAAATGTATGCTACCTTATTTATTTTGAGAATTGAAGTTGTTTTTTTTAGTGTTAGGATTTATTTTACAAGTTATTGTATCTTCTATCCCATGGAAATCTAATATTAATTCAGTAATTTGATGTTGCTGCAAAATATATACTGACATATTATATGGACTAACATTCTATAACAATATGCTTTATCGTTAGGAAATAAACACATTACTAAAACACTTTTTGTATTAATTCAATCCCTTTTATTCATAAAGTACTGATTTTGCAAACTATAAGATATCAACAAAAATTAACTGTTATAAGTCTGTAAAAGATAAAATATTATGTGTAATGTTTGTCTAATCTTATTAAAAGCTTATGGTAAAATTTTAACCACATCACTTTTAATCGTAGCAATTTATATTTTTCAGATATTATTGTAAAATTGAGAGAAAATTTTAAGTACTATATAGTATTGAAGGTTTGTTTCTCATCTTAAAGTATTTATAAACTAAGAAAATTTATATAAGAAATTAAATGATACGAGTAAACCACATCTAACCTAAATATCATGTTTATGTTTTGATTATTTGAGGGTTTGTGTACATAACCAAGCATGTTTGTAAATTTTATTTTACATTGACAACTACAAACTTACCTTCTTTGACATTCTTCGAAGACTGTGAAGATGACACTCCGGGTATAGTTTTATCACTCGCACAGTACATTTTAAAAGTATCCACAAAAAATGTGTTAATTATGTTAATTTTATTTAACACAAAATAACATATTATTATCTTACAATCAATACGATAAGACAATACATTCGCATATAATGCGAAACGCGTCGGCCATTCCACATTCCGATTGTAAATATGGTATCACAGATAATAAAGAAATAAGGCTCCTTACAAACTGACCTTTCAAATTTAAATTTTTACCAAAATCATTATATTAAATAAAACTTTTTTCTTTTTAATAATATTTATCCTCATGGTAATTATTGTTTTAGATATTCACTGTATTTATTTTAACTCAAGCTATATTATCTCTTCGCTTTAATTAAGTTTTGACAATCATCAAAGTCGAAATGTCATGTAAGTCATAATTAATTTTAGTAATTTCAGGAATAAAGTTGTAACTGCGTTTAGTGATAATATTTGCCAATATTAACTATTTGTTGAATAAATAATGCAAATATGATGCAACATCAGTATTGGGTAACAAAAAAGACTGTTTTAAAGAAATTCGGTACAAAAGAAGACGAATGCATCGTTTCATCCGACGCTGAACTTGATGCCAAGTTGGAGTTGTTTCAATCAATATCAGAGAGTTGTTTGCAGTTACAACGATTTTTAGACCAGTATCAAGAGCGCCTATGTATTTTAGCCCAAGAGGAAAACTCATTAGGCAAGTTTTTACGAGATGCTGGTAAAAACACGGACGCTTCAGGTAAACACATGGTATCAGCTGGAAAGGCGATATCATATTCAGGGCAACAGCGGGTGTCAGTTAGACCGCCATTATTAAGGCTTTATCATGAAGTTGATACATTCAGATGTCGCGCTGTAAAAGATATGCGGGCAACCGTTTCGGCTATGGAGAAAGCGCGTATTGAATACCGAGCAGCTCTGAGCTGGATGAAGTCTGCAAGTTCCCAACTGGATCCTGATACTGGACGTGGTCTTGAAAATTTTCGGAAAGCTCAGCGTCAAGTAAGAGAGAGTAAGAAAATCTTTGATAAGTTAACACTGGATGTCTTGCAAAAGGTATACCTTTTAAAGTTAAATTAGTAAATATTGTTGGTTAAGAGAATGATAGTTAGTTATATGCTTAAATAAAATTATTTTACAGATATAACTTACATTTATTGATTACATTTCTAATTTGACCTGCTAAGAATAATTGTCAATATTTTTGTTCAAATTTGTTTAAGGTAGTCATGAAAACTTTAGAAACCATTAGTTTGATATTTTACAAGTATTGGTTTTAAAACATACTGTTTAAAAATTTAAAAACCTTTTAATATTTTTCAGATTGATTTACTTGCAGCAGCTCGTTGTAACATGTTCTCACATGTTTTGTCCAACTACCAAAGTTCTTTTTTAAACTTTTCTACTAAGGTTGCCCAAACTCTCCAAGCTACTATTGATACTATGAGTGAAGCCCCTCAATATGAGTTTTGTATTCTTAAGAGTTTAGGACGAATGGAGTCTAATCAGGAGGAAGGTGCAGTTCCTGACAAGGATCAGATGTTATTCTTTCAAGTAAATTGTTGTTTTTTTTATACAATTATAGTACACTAATGTTATTACTCCTCCAATTGAAATTCTGTGTATTTGATCTAATGCTATAGGAAATTTTTATATGAAAAAAATTACAGGATGATTATAAAGATGAAAGTAAAGACAAATCTCAGCAAGAAAAAGCTGCTAATAACAATAATCAACTGTCCAATAACCAACAAGAAGAACCGTCAACATCAAGCATCTTAATTAATACTGAAACTGAAAATAGCCATGATATAAGTGAAGATTTGGCTGGTTTGAACCTTGACTCTGGAGATTTGCCAGCTAACTTTGGATCTTTCATGCCATCACAATTATTGCAGGTATGTATATATTAGAAAAATATTTTTTAAATATATAAATGTATTTCAAGAAAAGTATCATAAAATTCTACTTTTTTAAATTTTGTGTAAATTCTTTCATAATTGTTTCAGAATTTAAATCAAAACCCATTGGAAGGTTCATTGGCACCAATTCAGAGTACAAAACCAACAGAACAGTCACAACCAGTATCCAATCCAATAACTACTAAAGAGGACAGATTGGCCTGGTTCAAACTTTTTGCTGAACTGGATCCATTAGCCAATCCTGACAACATACCAGGTTCAAATACAAACCAAAGCCACACAGCCTAGAGGTAAATTATCTACAATATAGTATCACATATAAAATCTCAACAAAATTGTTGCCTCTAGATAATTTATGATGTAAAACAATATTATTGAAAACCTCACCTTTTATTTTATGATAAACAATGTATTTTTGATGTGTTGTAGATTTTATATGTGATGTAGAAATTACATTTTGCAAATGACTGACTTCCATCAGGAGCAATGCCTCATTTACATACATTTAATTGGTTTGTACAATGTTAATATAAAGTATATAATATCTTAATTATAGGTATTTAACAAATAAAAGAACTACATTGTTGTTTATATTTGCTTCAAAAATAACCTTATTTCATTTATTTAAATTGGTTTTTGTAAATGATTGTCAATATTGTTTTTTTTGTTTTACATAACACTGAATCATGTACAAATAGTTTTCTTTACTTTTATATTGAAACAGGGTTGATAATGTTACCATTTAGAATTGAAATGAAAAGTTGATGAAACAAAAATTTTAAAAACACATTTACAGTGCATATAATGTAGTATTTGTACTTTAGTCTTATTGTGTGGTAGTACTTATATAAATATACCTTATTAGAATAATATAATATAGTTTTGCTCCAGCTTTGAGTTTGTTTGCCATATGCATACAATGTATTACTTCCATTGTGAACATGTTAATATATTTTTTTAATACATACATATTAACATTGTTTTCAGGAATGTTATATATTCCTTTTTTATTGTTATGTACTTAAAATGTTAAATTATCTGTAATAGAGGTATTACGCATCTCACTGTGCTCAACACATATTAACATACTTATCTTTTCTTTAGCCCAAGTTTTAAACCAATGAATTGTGATCCTCATTGTAAAGGTGATGTCAATGTACTTACCACTGTTATGTTATGGTATAAAAGTTGGTTTGTGTCTGTTGATACATTAAGTGGCTGATTATTCTACATTAATATGGCTTAATGGCTAAATGGCTGTTCATGTTTAATAGGACTGTGATGTGCCGTAACATTAAACTTATTGGGAAGCAATGTCCTAAACAAATAGTAAACAAAAACTGAATTCTTCAGTACAAGGAAACTGCATTACATTCTCACATAATTTGCTGCTGACAATGCATACAAATTGACCCTAGTCTTAGTGCAGCTTTAAGCACTATTAATGTTATAACACATTAAATTTATGTTATGCCTAACCTAGTCATATTAGAATACTTTATATTTTTTTTAACTGTGATGCATACCAAAAATTTTAATTTAGGTACATGTTTTATGCCTTTAAATATAATGAATATTATTTACATTCCATTTAATATTGTAACCTTATATTTTATCATAAATAAAATTGATGTTGAAAAATTGTATTTGTAATTGTTTTTTTTTTTTTCAATCCTCACCAAAGTTCTTGATTTAGCATTAAGGAGGGATGCACTGACTATGACTTTGGCACGCAAGGTTGCCGGGACCTCCATTGGGCATTGGCATTTTAATGGAAACTCTTTAACCTCTTTGTAAAATCGCAATAATTCATCGTATGAACTATTTAAGTCATTAAGTGATATGACACAATATAAAAAGTTAGAATTTAAGAAAGGCAGTGTGCTGAGTAGAAATCTGAAATAACATCCCTATCTTAAACTATGAACTATCTTATCTACACATAATAAAATTGACGCTAGTCGAAAACTGTACATGAAAAATATAAAAAAAAATCATGATGAGGTCCTTTATAAGAGCAAGAGAACCCATAACAATGGTTTTTCAGTTTGTATGTCTGTGTTTGTATGTCTGCGTGTCTGTATGTCTGCGTGTCTGTATGTCTGCGTGTCTGTATGTCTGCGTGTCTGTATGTCTGCGTGTCTGTATGTCTGCGTGTCTGTATGTCTGCGTGTCTGTATGTCTGCGTGTCTGTATGTCTGCGTGTCTGTATGTCTGCGTGTCTGTATGTCTGCGTGTCTGTATGTCTGCGTGTCTGTATGTCTGCGTGTCTGTATGTCTGCGTGTCTGTATGTCTGCGTGTCTGTATGTCTGCGTGTCTGTATGTCTGCGTGTCTGTATGTCTGCGTGTCTGTATGTCTGCGTGTCTGTATGTCTGCGTGTCTGTATGTCTGCGTGTCTGTATGTCTGCGTGTCTGTATGTCTGCGTGTCTGTATGTCTGCGTGTCTGTATGTCTGCGTGTCTGTATGTCTGCGTGTCTGTATGTCTGCGTGTCTGTATGTCTGCGTGTCTGTATGTCTGCGTGTCTGTATGTCTGCGTGTCTGTATGTCTGCGTGTCTGTATGTCTGCGTGTCTGTATGTCTGCGTGTCTGTATGTCTGCGTGTCTGTATGTCTGCGTGTCTGTATGTCTGCGTGTCTGTATGTCTGCGTGTCTGTATGTCTGCGTGTCTGTATGTCTGCGTGTCTGTATGTCTGCGTGTCTGTATGTCTGCGTGTCTGTATGTCTGCGTGTCTGTATGTCTGCGTGTCTGTATGTCTGCGTGTCTGTATGTCTGCGTGTCTGTATGTCTGCGTGTCTGTATGTCTGCGTGTCTGTATGTCTGCGTGTCTGTATGTCTGCGTGTCTGTATGTCTGCGTGTCTGTATGTCTGCGTGTCTGTATGTCTGCGTGTCTGTATGTCTGCGTGTCTGTATGTCTGCGTGTCTGTATGTCTGCGTGTCTGTATGTCTGCGTGTCTGTATGTCTGCGTGTCTGTATGTCTGCGTGTCTGTATGTCTGCGTGTCTGTATGTCTGCGTGTCTGTATGTCTGCGTGTCTGTATGTCTGCGTGTCTGTATGTCTGCGTGTCTGTATGTCTGCGTGTCTGTATGTCTGCGTGTCTGCGTGTCTGCGTGTCTGCGTGTCTGCGTGTCTGCGTGTCTGCGGGTGTGCGTGTCTGCGTGTCTGCGTGTCTGCGGGTGTGCGTGTCTGCGTGTCTGCGTGTCTGCGGGTCTGCGTGTCTGCGTGTCTGCGTGTCTGCGTGTCTGCGTGTCTGCGTGTCTGTGTGTCTGCGTATCTGTACGTCTGCGTGTCTGTACGTCTGCGTGTCTGTACGTCTGCGTGTCTGTACGTCTGTGCGTCTGTACGTCTGCGTGTCTGTACGTCTGCGTGTCTGTACGTCTGCGTGTCTGTACGTCTGCGTGTCTGTACGTCTGCGTGTCTGAACGTCTGCGTGTCTGCACGTTTGTATGTCTGTGTGTACGAATGTCTATGTGTCTGCGTGTCTGTGTGTCTCAGAAACGGCTTAAACAATATGAATGCAGTTTATAGTATTTTGTAATATTCTTTACTTAACATTTAGTGTTTATTTCATCTAAATTGGTTAAGAAATAAAAAAGTTATGTCTATTTATTTATGTCAATCCCGTAATACATACCATGCTAATCTTATTCAATACATGTGACAAATCTGTACAGGATTACTCTTTATACATTGATAATATTAAACAAATATATACCATATTCAACATTTTTAAAATTTATGTCTGTTTATTTTTTTGTCGTTTAGTAGTACACGCAACACGAAAAAGAATATAGCTAATGTAAACTTTTATACATAGAAATTTAGCGTCACCCTGAAATAAAGTTAATAATCTCTTATTTTCGTACCATTGCGGTAAGACATATTTTTCAAAACGATTTTATTTTCTTTATATTTCAGGGAAGAACAGGTTTCATACTTAGTAGTTTTATACTTCAAGATGGGGTATAATGTATTTTAGATGTAAAGCTCATCATTTTTGAGCAATGCTTGCTACCCGTATTGACATACGCAGTCGAGACGTGGACACTGACTCCTGGATTGGTCCACAACTTCAAAGTCACTTAACGGGCAATGGAACGTGCTAAGCACAGAGTCTCTCTCAGGGATCAGATCAGAAATGAGAGTATTCGTAAGAGAAAACTGTAAAGTTACAGACAGAGCTCGCCGGATCAGAAAGTGGGCTGGTCACGTCTGTCGCAGGACTGATGGCCATTGGAGCAGATGAATCCTGAAGTGGAAGTGCAGTGAAGACCTTTACACTGGCGCGAAATAGGTGAGACCTTTGTCCAACAGCATTGTCGAATAAATGCAGATTATTAGCTCGACATACAGTGTACATTATTTTTAAATAAAGTTTTTTTTGCATTGGTACATGCAGTTGGTATCTGTGCCAGTGTTTGTATCTGCCTATCACTTCTATAGATATACATAATTCTATGATCACTTCACTATTCGTTTTAAAAATATTAAAGTTCTTTACTAAAATACACCCTTTAAATAAGAAGACGATAGTTAAGGGTCAGACAGCTTTTTAAGTATGGCAGAAATTGAAATTGCAAATTGAAGAAATAATATTTTTCAATTTTTAAATGCTTTATTGATATTGCTAAATTTCAACACAATTATCTTCAATATCTTAGCACTGAAGACTTTATAATAATTCTATGCTGAAGATACATCTATGAAGTTAGATATGCTAATATTGCTACTTCCAAAGTCGTAATTTCTCTTAATCGTTTTATAACATATTATATAAAATTATCCTGCCTATTCTATCCTATTATTACATTTTTCATGGTTGTGGACCTTTTAGTTACTTAAGTTGTCCAATGTATTACCTAAAAATTTTGTCGATTTTACTTTTTCTACAACCTGGTTTATTTTTTAGCAATTATAGCATATTGTGTGTTTGAAATTGAATTCTTATAGTTTTAGAGAGATACATTTTTAGGGTATTACTATTTATTCGCTTTTTACATTTGTCAATGATTGATCTTTACTTCATGATCAATATTAAAGTCATCTGTAAATAAAAGATACTCATGTTTACTTATTTCAGGCCTACCATAAATATATACTAAAGGAAATGACAGTACACTTCATTGCAAAACTCCTTACCGGTTGTGAGATATGTTGATGCAAGATTTGAAAATATCCACTAACCCTCGATATTGTTATACGTTATTGTCTTAAATGTAAAAAACTTTCGATCCATTAATGCGGTTTGCCCCTTACAAGTTATTTTTGTATTTTATATAAGAGTTATGGATGAAGAAATTAGTAAAAAAAATTAAAACAAGTTATTTAATGATACTGAAAGCAGATTTTATAGACACCTAGGAAATAATTTGAATATTGAATCGAAACTGCCCTATTTTGAAATCAATACTGTCTAAACCAAGGTATTATCTACAATAACGATGCAAATGGATAGAACAAATAGAAACTGTATCAGAAGGAATAAACACAATAAAATCACAACAAATACCGAAAGAACAAGTGAAATTAGCCAATAAGAAATTAAGTTTAATTAAGCCTTGAAAATTAGTAAGCAAATATATTTGAGTAAAGAGAATATATTCGCGATATTGTACATGTAATTTCACCTCTAGATAATGAGGAACGTACATAATCTGTATCTACGTGGTACATATTACTTACGAATCTATGAATACGTAGATAACTTATTATATTAGTCTATGACTGATCACTGATGACATATTTTTAATGTCATTCGACCACCAGTCGCCAGAGGATTGTTTTTTAAATTGTAAGGCAACTTGATCGATCCATGTTATTTTAGCATGAGTTTTTTTTAAACCTTTCTTTATTCATCTTTTGAGATTTGTGCAGCAAACTTAACAAAATGCTGAATTCTAGTAAGTATAAGATTATTATTGTGCTATGTGAAAATAAATAATATTAAATTTAATTTTGTTTTTGATATTCAGTTTTCCGTGGTTTGTTGAATTTTGAAGAACCTCTGAATAAAGTGTTGGAAGTTCGTTCAGACAATTATATTTCAAGGCCAATACATTACAGAGAAGATTCTATATTACTTTATGCACCAAAAATACCGCCCGATGGTAAAAACTCCAAAGATAAATATTATGAAATCGTGCTGCATAAACCATTTACAGAAAGTTTACATCAGATGTATAGGTATGTTATTTATTTAAACCATGAATCATTAAAACGAATCATTAATGCTAATGATTATTTTAACCTTTTGTTGGCAGTTTGTTTCGATCTGAAAATTGTGAGACTTGTGAAGAAAGATTTATTATTTTTAAAGAAAGAATACCACTTTACGTCAAAATAACTAAGGAGGTAAGTATTGTAAGATGAAAGAAATATTATCCAGCCATTTATTTCTAATATATATCTATGAGATAACAAGACCTTAATAGGTCAAGTTAAATGTAATGATTAAAACATGGTAACTAGACTTATTGATTTCTAAGATTATTTGATTATTATATTAATATTATTTACATATTAAGTCTAATTACCTACATATTATGTGTAATATTTATTTAGATCTGCATGAAGTTAGGTACAGGTGTTAGATAATAAATGTTCACTTATTCTTCGTAAATAATACAGGTTATTTTGTATATCAATTATATTCAATATAATTAACTTGCTTTCTTTATACTTATCATCCACAAATGATCCATTATAAGCAAAAGTATATAGTTATATAAGTTTTCAATAAATTAATGTATAGTGTACAGTGGCCAGTCTTCAAAAGATCTGCGACACACTATCAGAGCACAATTCATGGACCCTAGCACATCTTGTGGCTCACTATGGACAGAGTGAACTATTCAATGACCCTGATATACAGAAACTGATTGATGATGTTGATCCAGCCAATGGGACCTCTCCATTAATGGTATTTTGTTTTCAATTTAAAGAATACATGAATGCAATATACACAGTAGCAATATACATTTGTCTTATATTTTTATTATTATTTTACTTTTTCAAGATCTAATACAAGTTTTGTTTATCTTACATTTTGAAATGGGCCTTTTGTTTATGTATTATTTCTTTAGTGATAATCTGATTTAAAAAATATTTTAGAAATGAAAACCATATACAATTTTTCAATAAATAATATTGTTAAAAAATTAAAGACCAAAATCTTAAACCTTTTCAGATTGCAATAAAAAATGGCAATGTGAGAATGGTGCAAAGCTTGTTATCATTAAATTGCACATTGGATACAATTGACACAGAGGGAAACACTGTTTTCCATTATGCTGCCGCCAGCAACAAGGAAATTGTTAATGTGAGTTACTCTATCGGGTATATTTATGGGTATGTGTCCAATAAGTAGACAATCCTCCTGATGATAAGTGCAAATAAGGGACACAGAAGAAATTGAGAGAAAGACAGGCGGCTAGGCTATTGGCCTTTATGATGATGTAGCTTATAATAAGCTATAATAGCTACTTTATAACAATCTACTCTGAAGTGTGGTACTAAACCCACAGCCCCTGCACATATACCAATTGCACTGCAGTTTTTTGATTAGAGTAAGACTCTATTCAGTATGTCTAATAGCCAGGATTTTGGTTATTATCAAATAATATAGATTATTGAAAAAATATATAGAATAAACAATTCATTAACACTGTTAGGATTTGAACTTCTGATCTCTTTGATTTATTTTCTGTAGCTCAGCTAACTTTGCTTCCCTGCTGCTACCAACCTTTATTAATTTCGCATTATGTATATTAAGAGTCGATATCGGGTCGGTATTCCGAATGTTGCAGGCACGAGCCGTGTTTTGATAAATTTTTCTTTTCATATCATTACAAAATTAATTATATTTTTCCATCCTCATTAGTTTTTAATGTTGTATAGAAAATCTTTATTATTTAGGTAATTAACATTTAACATTAACGGAATCTCATAAAATTTATAGGCCTTAACAGCTAAAACCTCATCATATTTGAACAAGTACAATAAGCAAGGTTACACTCCGCTACACATGGGGTGCCTTGCTGATGCGCCGGATTGTGTGCGAGCTCTCATACTAGCGGGGGCAGACGTCAACTTGTCTGCTACTCCAAGGAGTTACACTACTAGCACTATACCGGGTATGACTTTTATTATAATATGACTATTTCACTTTTTACTTATGCTATTTTATATTTGTTAATGTGTATGTTTGATTATTTTTATGAATTTATTTTGTTTACCTTAATTTGAAAATGAATTTTTTTGAGGCTTTTTAAGAAACATTTAATATGGATGAATTAATGTCTGTAAGTAGTGATAAGGTAGGTGTACCCTACTTACCATTTCACAGGCTTAAATATTTTTATAAATATACTGAAAGCATATTATTTCTAGTTGGTGGTGATGGTAATGTACCTTCATCTCCTAGAAGTTCAACTACTACAGTGTTACCAGGTGACCTTGTAACTAGTAGTAACATATATAACCAAGACTTAGCTTATTCAAATACGTTAATTAATAAATAATATTATTAAAAAAATTCATGTCTCATCACTGAGATTTCCAATACTCAAATGGAATTTCCTATCTGTAAAGAGTATTGGCCTTGTCCCAAAAATGTACTACAAATAATAAGATCACAACATTTAAGATTAACAATCCTAAACAATAGATAATAAAGCATAATATTACAATTAACATTTACTCTGTAATAAACCAATTATTATGCAAAGAACAAATCATATATAAGACCAGTCATATACATATTTGAGTCACATTTGTTTGAATTCAGTTCAGTTCTAGAAGTCACCTGTAGTGTAGAATCCAGATGGAGAAATGTTTTTTAATTGACATTTGGCCAGAATTAAAAAGTATGTAATAAATTAAATGTTTTTAGATTATACTTTGCCAAGGAAAAAAGTATAATAAATTATCTAGTAACATATATTAAATTGTATTTTTTTCTGTTATTTTAGGCATTGTCGGTGATGTTCTTCAAGACAATCAACCAAAGCTGTACCAGCAGGATATGAAACGCGGTGGTACTCCCCTGCATTGGGCGTTGTCCAGAGAAGTGGTGGATGCATTGGCTAATAAACACTGTGATATCAACGCTCTCAATTTTGATGGAAGAACCGCCCTTCATATAATGGTGTTAAGGGGTAGATTGGAATGCGCTATAGCTCTTCTGTCTAGGGGTGCAGAACATTCCATTGGAGATAATGAAGGGAATTCGCCACTACATTTGGCGGTGAAACAAACTAATATAGCCATAGTTCAAGCGCTTGTAGTTTTTGGAGCCGAATTAGAATATAAGAATAAAGCAGGTTTTACAGCGAGGCATGTCGTGCCGAGAGATATGTCTAACAACAATCATGATAGAATCCTATATATCCTGCATTCAGTTGGTGCTGAACGGTTAGTATGAAAATTTTGAATTGTATTGTTTTGTATGTTGGTTCTCCATGTATGTGTAACCTGAAAAAATCTTCTCCGGGATTAGTGCTATTATATTTTCTTACTTAAAAAATATTTTTATTAAATGCATAATAAAAAAAAGGCAAAACTCTCTCTGTCTTAACTCTCCATTTCATTGACATTAGTGTATAGTATAATCTCCGTCTCGCCCGCAGGTGTCCCCCGGCGACGGCGGGGTGTGGTGCGGGGTGCGCGGCGCGGGGCGAGTACAACGGAGTCCCGCCGGCGCCCATCGCGCGCGCCGCCGCCCGGGACGCCGTCTGCAACATGCTCACCGCCGCCACCATGGCGCACGCCGCGGACACCGGCGCCGGACAGAAGGCCTCACGGTCGGTACACTACTATAAATTCTAGATACTTTAATTATTCTGCGAATTGTCACTTAGTTTCGATATCGTCAAAGATTTTGGTTATATATTTTTTTTTGGTCAGTTGCTGGTAAAAATTTATTTAAACGTCCGGTTGAAGATCGGACACCCCTAAGATTGGTTCTTGTATTGTACATTTTACAAACCTTAACAATACTAATTTAGATTTGTAAATTCCAAATAAAAATCTTTATTTCAGTCTGCTCTGTCTTGACGGGGGTGGAATCCGTGGGCTAGTTTTGGTCCAAATATTACTCAATCTAGAGGCGGCTATAGGCAGACCTATCATACATTGCTTCGACTGGGTAGCCGGCACCAGCACGGGAGGGATTCTAGCGCTGGCGCTGGCTACTGGGAAGACTCTGAGGGAATGCCAACAGTTGTACTTTAGGATGAAGGAGTACGCTTTTGTTGGATCAAGACCGTATCCCTCGGAAGCTCTTGAGACAATTTTAAAGGAGAATTTGGGTAAATATATTTATTTACTCTTACAGATGTTGTAACTAGAGCATAAGTTATAAAAAATGTTTTTTTCACAGGAACTGAGACAGTAATGTCCGACATAAAGAAACCAAAGTTGATGATATTAGCCGTGTTAGCAGATCGGAAGCCTGTTGACTTGCATATATTCAGGAATTACCAATCCGCACAAGAAATATTAAATGAATACAACGGAACAGCTAGTAAGTCCGAAATCCGAAAAAAACATTTTCCTAAAAAAAAAAAATTAACATTCTATAAAGTTAATTAATTACCTAGGTCCTCACGCTGAAGCTGGAGATCAAGCTACAGTGGTCTCCCTCCCGCAGCCTCCTCCACCGTCTGAACAGCTAGTATGGGAGGCGGCACGAGCCACCGGGGCGGCGCCCTCGTATTTCAGGGCTTCGGGCAGGTATTATGGCAAACATTTTATGTAAATTTTTATTTTATCATGTGAAAGTATAAATAGCACTAATATTATATACTTATACCAACACAATATAAGCGTATTTTTTGTCAAAATTCGGGTAAATAGAAGCTTTTATTGCAAACAGTATGCAGTAAATTCAATGGTACAAATTATCCACTAAGTCCCCTCTTCTGGCTCCTATGCCATAGAGGCTTCTAATTCTACTATCCATCCTATCGTTCCTGATTCCTACTAACATCAGCAATCTATCTAATGGTTGCTTCCACTCTCCAGGTACTTGGACGGTGGTCTGATGGGCAACAACCCATCACTGGACGCGCTGACGGAGCTGTCTGAGCTGCGCCTGGCTCTAGAGGGTACATCGCAGCACGAACTCGCCAAAAAAACACAACTGGGGGTCGTGGTTTCCTGTGGCACCGGTGAGTATGTAGATGTCGAAATAGAAACAATTATAGTTTTTGGTTTTTAGCCGATCACTTTATAACAAAGTTAGTGCAGGACTTAAAGACTTTTTTGGAATAAAAAGAAAATTGCTTGTAGATTTATAAAATTATATTTTACTCTTGAATTATAAAAAAATTGAAAATATCTGTAGTGCAATTAATTTATTCATAATAACATTTCTGTCACAGGTCTTATTCCAGTTTCAAAATTAAAAGATATAGACGTATTCAAGCCTGAGAGTCTATGGGACACGGCCAGGGTCGCCTGGGGACTGTCTAACATTGGAGGACTATTGGTGGATCAGGTAGTTATAGGTTGAATGAAATACATAAATATACATTTAAGGAAATTTAAGGATATGCAACCTGAAAAAACGCTGTGTGATGTGTGATGAAGTGTTTGCGCCATCAGTATAAACAATTCAGTTTATTTGTTTAAACCCAACCCATGTACCCTAGGCGACGCAGTCGGACGGTCGCGTGGTGGAGCGCGCCCGCTCGTGGTGCTGGTCGCTGGGCGCGCCCTACTACCGGTTCGCGCCGCAGATGTCCCGCGACGTGGCCATGGACGAGCGATCCGACGAGCGCCTCGTTACCATGCTGTGGGAGGCGCACTCCTACATGCGCAGTCAGAGAGACCGAGTCGCCGAGCTCGCCGCGCTGCTGGGATCCACCGGTACGGTCCCTATCTCACCCTCTCTCTCTCTCTCTCCCACTAAGTTAACTCCTAGAGCGCCTCGTTACCATACTGTGGGAGGCGCACTCCTACATGCGCAGCCAGAGAGACCGAGTCGCCGAGCTCGCCGCGCAGCTGGTTCACCGGTACGGTCTCTGTTTCTCTCTCTCTCTCCCACCAACTAAACTCCAAGAACGCATTGTCAATATGCTGTGGAAGGTGCACAGCGCACTCTTACATTATCAGTCCGCGAGTACCCACCTGTATTTACTCTCAGTCCTCATTTCATTTACTTAATAGGGGTTACCTTTCCAGTACTTATAAATATTCTCGATCCAGATTCTCCTTTGAGTTTTATGTTACTATGCAGAGAATGAGAACTATGAATATATTAGAACTTTCCTTTTTTGTTTCAGATGTCTAAAGGGTATTAGATAAATTAATGAATGAACATAATAAAATCTTAATATACAATGTATTTATTTAAAATATAAAAAGGAAAATTGCATATGTATTTGATTATATATCTTATATATTAAATATCACAAACAATGAAATTCTATGCATTGCTATTTTGCTTAATATATTTTTTATAAAAGTAGTTTTATTTTACCGAAGTAATATTAGATTACTAATTATTTTATTCAATATTTACTTGTTATTATTTATTAATACTGTTGAGATGCTAATAAGAGCTACTAAGTTATATCTTAACTTTATTATTTGATTTATCGCACTGTTGTATGTATATTTGTTAGACCAATGTGATGCTAACTGTGATTTTAATTTATTTTCGCACAAGGCTGTAGAAAATGCTTAGTATTGTATTATTGTAAAGTCAGTGAATGTTTTTTTTTATGAACCAAATATTCGTCAAAAGGGTTAAAAATACTCTTAGTTACAATGACCGTGATAGCCACTTGGTATTTATAAATTGTATAACGTAAATGCTTTAATATTCAAAAGTTAATGTATTGACTGATTATGTAATTCTTTGATGAAATAAATAAATAGAACAGGTAAGGAAGTTTAATTTAAAGACTATATTATTTCTAAGCACTTTATTTTATTAAAGTTTCTCACTAAGAGGCTCATACAAAGACTCAATAATATCACATTTCTGATGTGGATATTACCAATCCACGAACTAATCTAATTTTAACTCTATCCTAATATTTCCTAAGTACCACCAACCAAGTACTGAAGCCAACAAAATATTCCTCACAATCAACAGACAAATTTATAATATGGAATATTTTTGAAAATAAATAATTATTGGAAAATAATTATGTAAGTACATTATTAAGTGTGAGATTCTAAAATAATGGTACTATTATCAACAAACTCCAAATGGTTTATAATTTTTAAGAAAGTACAGAAGTGGAAACATAGCGGGCGGTAAGTAATATTGAATACATAGAAAATTAATTTTCATGTAGAATGACGAGGTGGGTGTACGTCATGATTCTGTTTTCATCATATAAAGGAAATATCGGTTTTACAAGCTTTGATAGCTATTAAGTATTTTATTAAAGCAATTTGCTTTAAGTCAAAAAGTTGATGAAAACATTGAAATTAATTTTTAATGTTAAAAATAACTTTAAAATTACAATAATTATAGGAACGTAAACTCTTATACTACACTAGATGCAGCAGTTTTTCATATTTTAAAATGATTTTTTCCAACAAAACCTAATATTGGTATTCAATTATTTATTTATTTTTTATACAACAGGAACAAAATTAAATAGAAAATTTATACAATTTCAAATAGTTTTAAAATAATGATTTAATGCAAGTTGAAGTTCGGTTATCGAAAATTCAACTGTAATATTATTCTATAACTGCTACATTATTGTCAGGTTTGGGAACTTTTTACGATGCCGATCTGATAATATAAGCTTATGACAAAAAATCAAATAAATATTTCGTTGTTCGGTAAAATATTTAAGAAAACAGCCAATAAATTAAATAATATTTTAAGAACAGCTTTAAATTCAAAATATATGAAGGATATATGTATCGCAATTTTATTATCATAACCAGTTATAAAAAGTAGCGTAGTATAGCTGCCATCCATTGCGTATATATCGATGGATAACTGAAGAGAACCCAAACAAAATTAATGTACATTTATGATATTGAAAGAACACAACATAGTGACAAGAAAAATTAACTTCACCGCACTAAACAGTTTTTATTATCCGATGATATTTTTTGAGTCACTTCATATAATTGTATATAAATGCTTCTAACAAAATTTATTTATAACTTTAGTACAACCATAATTTATAAAGCCAACGAATAATTATTTTGGCACACAAATGTGAAAAAAATATTTTACAAAATTAGAATAAATTTATATTTAATCACTGTACTAAGTACAAATAATGTTTTTGAACTTAGAAAATATAATAAACAGCCAACTCACAAAATAAATTATACGAAAATTATTAAATTAATTTAAAAAAAAATTATTAAATTAATTTAATTATTGTATCTACATTCTTTTAGATATATGTATATTTGTTTCATCGATTAAAATAAAAATAATCTTGAAAAGGCACTGCGGAAAAGAATCAATCAATCATTTTCTCAAAGAACAGGCAGTTTGTAAATCCCACATAAAAATCTTAAAACTAATTTTGGACTCATTTATAATTTAGTTTCAGTTATCTATGGAAACATTAGTCTTTAAATAAAAAATAACAAATAGCAGTCTACTAATAGTAGGATTGTTCTAAGGCTGTGTATTCACTACCGATATTACTTTAATGGCAACAATCCCACAGCCATAATAACGTTAGTTAAAACAGCTGCCGCCCTACATCGAATATCACAATAAACCTTTGGACTCATCACCAATAGTACGTCTGTACTAAGCCTTAATAAATATCATCTTGTTCCATGTTCGCTATTAGGTTTCTCTTTTCCTCTTTCCCGGGCTTCGAGTCCACTAGCGTCGGCCGAATGGAGTTCCTCGGTTCGAAACACGGCTGTAAAAAATAAAATAATATATTTAAATACATAATATATACATTTTATACACGTATATAAATTGTAAATATTTTTAATACACATTAATTATTGTTTATTATACAAAACGTGCGGTAATAATATTTATACATAGATAACTGGTAAGTGTTGCCGGTGTAGTTTTTCGGATTAAACTCGTAGCAAGGTTATCTGATATCACGACATAATGTTAACGACTTTCGACTTACATCATTTTATTATAAGAAATCAGTAATAATTAAAATATATTTATTTTAGCCAAGTCCTGTTAAACCGTGATATGATATGTCAAACAAAACGAACAAAGATGGGTCTGAAATATGTAGGAAAATAAATGCTGTGTTTGACACAGAGTATAGGCTAAAATGTGTCCATCGACAAAAAAGAAACATCAAATGGTGCTACCCATCTGTCTCTCTTTTTAACATGTGTGATTAGACAAGGATAGGTGTGGATCTTCCATCTTTTATTATTTGTCGGACAATAAGTGTACAGTAGTGAGGAGTCCTCACCGTCTCGCAGATGTTCATGTTGCAGCAGTCCTCTATGGTGATCTCGCAGTGCGGTCTCGCCGTCAGCGGCGTTGACGACTTGTTCACTATTATACGCTTCTTGATCCTGAAATACGAGACCGATGTTTATTACTATATTCCGCTTTCTTCCAAATATATATATTTAACTATATGGATAGGTAGAAATAATACACTAAATGAAGGATTTGCGAATGACCCAGATTTAGTTTTTACAAAAAATTATCTTAGTTTTATAATAACAAAATAACCAATACATTACCTTTGAAACTATTGCATATTCTAACAAGATGGTTTCAAAGGTCGCTACAGTATGTTAAACATTTACATTACGTATGCGACTAAAAAGAATATAAGTATATTGTTTTTTTTTTTGCAATGTGAACAAATAATTTAATAATATAATTTGTCATACTTCGTAACTTATCGTGACATCCATTTTATCAAAGTAGTATTTTGCTGATTAATGTTAATTTTAATACATTAATCAGCGTTTCATAAATAACATTATTTAAGTATCTGACATTTCTTTATCAAAAAATAACATTTTTTGCATTCTTTAGGCACATAGTGGGCCACATTATTAAAATATACGCACGTTCACAATGTCGGGAACCTGAATCAATTTACTCAATGCATGGGAAGCACGCTCTGTCGAACTAATACCGCGGTTTGATTTAGACTACTACAGACAAGTGCGAGCCATCACTAACGAACGAATTGGAACTTTTGAAAACGCACCACATATATACACTGGCAACCGTTATTTTACCCAGACCATACCGTGGCTTTCTCTCCAGGTACAGCACGTTGGCGGCCACACGCACTCGCGCACACAAACACACACACGGAGACACACACACACACACACACACACACACACACACACACACACACACATTGTTACCGTGGCCTCCTCCTTAAGTGCAGTACATTGGCGGCCACACGCACACACACAGACACACATTAATTCTTACCGCGGCCTCCTCCTTAAGTAGAGTACGTTGGCGGCCAGCACGGCACAAGCCAGCGCCAGCACACCAGTCAGCGTCCCCAGGGCCAGCAGCACGGGGTCCCGCACGGCGTCCCACGAGCCGCCGCAGCCGTACAGGAACACGGCCTCCTCACTAGAGTTCTCATTTGTGCAACTGGAAAATAAATATCTATGTTAAGAGAACTTGCTCATTTTGTCTAAAGTCTGAACGTTTGTATTTGTCTTTACTCAGCTGTCTTGGCTGAACATAGCAACACATGCGGTTTATAATATCCTACTCGTAACCCGATGGAAATACTTCCTTTCTAATTATTGGAATGGGGCGTGTTTTAACCCTCACCATTCTTTAAAAGGTAACTCATCATAATATTTATTGATATATTTTGAAAGAGATTATAGTAGGTTTATAAAACACCAATCGAGCTTGGACGAATATATATCTTAAGATTTAAATAACATTTCTACGCCTGGTGAACACAATTCAACTCTCAGGTCTTTTGAGACAATGATGATGCTGATAAAATATTTATAAACTCCTAAATGTTGAGTAATGACAATAGAAAATGTATGTTATTTGTAAATAATATGAATTGTTTTAAGTACGTTTGTTTTACGTACTTGCAGGATTCTATAAGGGGCAGCTCGGTGACTGGTTCAACTTTGCGAGCTTCACAGCGGGCTCCCTCGAAGACGTCAGAACACTTGCAGACCGGCTTATCTTTACTCAGCGAGCACTCGCCGTTGTTCAAACAGTACCCATAACATACGTTAGTTTCGCATCTTTGACCAGTAAAACCAGTATGGCATCTGAAAAAGAATAATATTTCATGCAAAAATATAGAAAAAATGCATAATAAATTCAACATTGTATTATTAACTTATTGACACTACAAGTGTTTAATATTCAAGGTTAAATAAATGCTGAACATACAAATCGTATAACACTTACTTGCAAACAGGCTTGCCTTCGCTGTTAGATGTGCAGTCGCCGTTTAAACAGAAGTTCTGACAGACAGATACTTCACATCTGTCACCGGTGTAACCAGGAGAGCACTTGCAGTTTAATATACCGGTCTTTACTCCGTGAAGGCAGAACAGTCCCGCGTCTTTGGGGATATTTATCGAATCATTCACTATGCTATGATTTTTTTGCAAGTTCACTAATGACTTGCATTCAGGTATCCCGAAAGTTTGATCGGCGATTTGATAGTTTGCTACAATTCCAAATGGAACTTCATTAGAGAATCCTATCAATTCTTCAGGTTCTACATTAGAAGCATTTTTAGATAACTTCCAAACTGATTTATATCCCCAATCCACCCAGTAAATATTGTCCTTTGACACAGTTAGCGTGTTCGGTTGATGGTAGGTGCCAGCATATATGGTATGCCTGGCCTTGCCCTCTAAATCAGAGGATTCAATCGAATAATGAATGCCTTCCTTATCATCGGCCCAGTACAACCGTCTCGTTCTTTGATCGATGGCTAAACTGACCGGCATGTGTATCTCAGTGTCCACAACAACACTCCTTTCACTACCATCGAAGCGAGATCTCTCGATTGTGGGTTTGGTGATGTTAGTGTTCGTCCAATAAATATACCTACAGAACATTTGATTATTAGAAACTTACCGAACAATATTTAATTTTTCACTTATAATACATACCCTCTACAGCTATCAACAGCAATGTCTCTCGGGATTTCATGATCCATTTTCATTAAGAGATTTCCATAGATGCTGTCTTTAGATCTTGGCCACAGTGACACCCAATAGATACTTCTTTCATTGGTGTCAGTCCAAAACATTTTTCCGGTAATGGGATCAAATGTTAAGCCTTGTATATTCTCGTAGGATCTCCTGCCGACTAAAGGCAGGTATTTCTTTGTGACTAGATTGTAACTAAAAATGGAGGCGTTATCATTTTGTTTGTCAACAAATAACAACATATTGTTAACAGCATCATAAGCCAACGCTGTCAGGTCTCTGAATCTAATTCCCTCGTTGCTTGTTTTCGTTTGATTTGTATAAAATTCCAATTGGTCCCCCGTGGTGATGGCAATATCTAAAACAAAGATCGTTTGACTTAGTAATTTATTTATAAGCCTAAGCTACAGAGTATAGTTATGAACAGAAGTCGATTCTATTTTTGAAAGTATTATGTAAACACATTATGCATTACAAATATTTAATACATAGTTTGGCACATGTGTATGTAAGTGTCGTCGCGTGACCGTCTGTCTCTACATGTATTATTGTTCACTCACATTTACGTAACTATTAGCGTTAAATGATTTTCTTAAACATACAGCATTAGTTACTTATTACCATCTATATAATTAAATTACTGAACGACATATGTCTATAAATTATCTAAATACATAAGAGCAATATCTAAACGTTGTGTACATGTCATAGAATTTATTTACGATGAACATTTATTAGCATTTGAACAAAATGAGAATTGTTCAGTTCATGTAGCAACAACCATTAGACGTCATGACAGTCGTTAATCAAAAGGCATCCTAACAGAGGTCAAATATTTTAATTTATTTGCGATAGCGAGCCGTTCCTTTTTAATTATAATTTTAAAGATTTGATTCTCAGTAAATTCAACTTTATTTTATTTGGTTCGCAGACATTTTAAGTTAGTTTTGTTTGTGTTGTTTTATTATAAACTAACTTTGAAATGTTAAATGCTTTTGCATTAAAAGAATAAAAGAGTTCATTGAGGCAAAAAGTAATAAAAAAAAGTTGTGAGAAGGTTTTTGAATTCTATTAATTACTATGTAACTGAGTTACTACGTAAACCGTATGACGTACGGTGACCCACACGTTATTTACGTCTTCATGACGTCTAATTGAAAGTAAAGAAATACGGAAAGTTTAGAGTCTATATTCATTCTGATACCTATAAAAAAAAACGGCCAAACTCGAGTAGGACTGACGCACGAAGTATTCCATACATACATCCATATTCCATACATATAAAAAACGCCAAAAATAGTTTGTTGTATGGAAGCATCCCTTAAATATTCATTGTATTTCAATTTCATTCTTTTTTTTCGTAGCTGAATATATAACTAAATACTTGTAAATATTTTAAGGGTCTATCTGTTGCCGTTATTAATGTGCAGCTAAAGATTACGTATAGGAGCTTACTGAAATATTTATTTTATTTTTAGTATTTGTTGTTATAGCGGCAATAGCAATACATCATCGGTAAAAATTTCAAACTATCACGGTTTATAAGATATAGTCGGGAGTCTGGTAACAGACGGACGGACAGCAGCGTCTTAGTTAGGGCTCCGTTTTTAACCTTTGAGTAAATCCTAAAAAGTAACTAATATTTTTAAAATTTCGTAAAACAAAAATATTGAATCTTAAACTGACCTTCGTCCTAATAACTTACTGAACCAAAGATATTTATATAAAGAGTACTGTACGTGTAACTTGAAGTTTACACAATACACAATAGACATACATACATTAATTATACTAACTGAACTAATTACAGCAATAAGTCAAACAAAGTGTCAACTTTGTCTCGGAGGTGACAATACTTCCATTCATCAGGTTCGATTTCATACATTGTACAAATAAATACATAACGATTCATTTATTACTACTTATATTTGATCCCTAAATTAAATATAACATGGAATACATACATCCAGATAATTAACAGAGACGCAGAGAGATGGTTTAAGAACCTTACTCTTGCCACAAATATATACTTATAATAGTGATGTGATAACAATCTATAAAAATATGTCAGTAGGTATATCGATGGATTTGTATTGTTTGTTTTCTTAACATCCTTTAGTTTATTTATAAACACAAGATCATTGGTTTTAATTGTATTATTAACAATTAAACTTTCTGTGTCAATAAAATTTATTATATGCAATAATCATATAAACGATACGTGTTTATTAATATAAGATATTGTAAGATTTATTTCTTTTACTATATAAATGATAATGTGGATTGTTTTTTTTAGTTTCTGTAGTATATTACCATATGCAAGGAAGACAAGGAATTTGCAAGGTTACCTTGAGTTAAGAGGATATCAGAATTGACTATTTGTATTACCGTAATTACCTTCGTCCAAATAAACCCAACGTCTATAATAACGGTGTACCTGAATTAATTATTATTCAACATATAAAATTACCATAAACTATCTTGTTAAATAAAATTATTCTCTAAAAATGAGGTTTTATTTAAAAGTAAATTTAATATTATTTCTAGTGCATAAACAAGCAGGTCGAGTCATAAATCATATATATAAAAGAAAGTTAGTGACAATGTATGTCTGTACATCCGCGATTGTGTACATAACTCCTATATATATTCTGATTTGGAAATTTAAAGTCAGGAAAAGTTGTTGTTTTATCAATGAATTAGTCTATTTTTAATAAAATCCAATATAGGTACCAGTTTAAACAAAAGCTCTTTAATGGGAAAGATTATACAACGGTTGGCAAATCTACATTTTGTAATTATTATTATCATTACATTATAATTATTTTAATGTTATCCTTATTAATTAACATAATGAACACACTGAAAATATAATTAAATTCATTGCTATTCTGACGTGAAAAGATATTATATTATAATTGTACTATACAAACAGTTAATATAAAAATATAATATCATATATATAACTTTATTTAGGTATGCGGAACTCATTACAGCCAAACTATAATATCAATTATTAATGAACACAATCTATTATAAGAGGATTATTCATTTAGAGACTGAAACATTTTTTTTATGAATTATTATAATTATTAAAAATTTTGAACGAAAAATTCAAGTACTTGTTAATTAAAAAAAAACTTGACGTCATTGAAACATTATTGCTGTCATAAAAACACGTTCAACTTATTTGTTACGTAAATTGCTAAAAAATATGCAAATATGAGATTATTATTATTATTTGCTATGTTAAAATGTATTCTACGCCTTATTAATATCATAATCACAAATACGGTAGGTTTATTCTTGTTAGATATGAGAAAGAATGTAGGTATTTGCAATTTAATTGCGAAAAGGTCAGATTTTGAAGAATTGCAAAAAATAAAATCGTTTTCGGAGATACATCATGAATGAATGAATGAATGAATAAAATATTCAACATGTAGATAGGTATGTTTGCATTGACTATCAGATTAGTTTTAAAATCAAGCCCAAGGTACTCTGGGTGTTAAAATTTAGTAAAAAACGACTCGTAATAAGCGGTTTTTCTTACGTCATCTAATATTTTTTACACCATATTTAAACGTAATTTATACGAAAATAAAATCTCTCCAGTCTATAATATATAGTTCAATTTCGCTTGTCATGAAGAATTGTTTTTGAATATATGCTTATTCTATTACACCATTCTAATATGTATCAATGTACTAAAAATGTTGTATCATATGTTATATTATATGCTTTATATTTGTCTTGTCTGCATTGTGTATTATAATTCCATTCAAGACTCAATTCGTCCCCGTATAGAATAATAAGCAGAAGAAACATGGCTAAAGTTTGGATGTTTCGGCCCGAATATAATATTCAATAAACTTAAATCCAAAGCGGTTATCAAGCAAAAAAACAATACTATGATAAACGAAACTATTAAAATAAAGTCAATCGAGGTGAGTGGCGTACGTGACCCAGCTGATAACGTAAGCAAATATTTCAGGAGTCATATTTCGTAGGCTACTGCAAAGAGTGCGTAGGTATCATATACAACAAACTTTTTTGTCTGTAATGTAAATGTTAATGTACCTACTTATGGACTATAACTACTGATATTGTCCATCAATAATCCTTTTTGCAACTAAAAAAATCAAGAATGCTTACGTAACTTTTTTTTTCTTTTTTTTTTAATTACAAATACCTATCATCATCAAAAATACACAAATTTATTTCATAATATTCAGGGTTATTTGTAATTAATTGGCCAACTCTTGCTGGCAGCGTCTCTACATCTATCCCAACAACATTTTTTCTACGGCTTTTTACAAATCTTGATAAACAAAATAAAGAAAAAGAAACAATTTTTTTTTGTGCCCTCTGTTACTTATTACTCTTTATTTTGTAAAGAAGTACCTAAAAGATCAACGCCCGGGTGCCATGCCTCCGCTGAGTTAATGCCAGTTCAGAGGCAACAAATAAATTTTGTATGGGAAAACTACATTTTTAATATTATAAATTTTAAAACGTCGTATACCAAATTTTGTTGTGATTGATAAAGAAAGGCTGCCTGCAAGAGGTGGTCAGCCAGTTAAAAATAACCCTGTATAATACAGTTATATATATAAATAGAAAATTCTATCTCTAATATATTTTTAAGTACCTAAACACAACTTTCATATAGACGATAGTCTTAGATACTGACTTACATAGGTTAGATAGTAGTTATAGGTCATATTTTATAGTTTTTATTTGAAGGAACTGTCTGTGCTAAATAAACAAGTAATAATTCATCAATGTCATGTTGCCATGTAGTTTATCAGATAGCTATGGAAATCTAGACGTAGATTAGAACCATGTGTACACCATTGTATCTATACAATCTATTATTGACATTGAAAGCTGGGCCTTTCTAAAGGTGCAATCTATTGAAGTGTAAATATTATATCTAAATGAATGTTTTCTATAAACATATTAACTTATAATTTTATTTATTTATTTATAATGAAGAAATCTGTCATATATGAGTTTAGCAATTTGTCAAGGAAAGGATGGTTACCCATTTCGGTACTCATTTGGCAGTACGACGGAGACGTACTTCCAAAGATCCATGACTTGAATCCTTCCCATTTTCATGTATTTTTCATTCGACATTTATACCCTCATTTTACCTATGAGGACCGGCAAAGGGAGAAATATAAGTGGTGAAGTAGGTATGTATGGTACTTCATCAAAAGATGACGAAAATCCCACCAACAAGCTTTCTCAAGGAGGGTTGACGCTAGTTCTAAAACTATTTAAGTCCTTCCCAATATTTTAAATTAAAGTTTTTCCTACCACAAATAATTGAGATAAGAACAGGTGGATGATGACGGTTTATTAAAAATATACTTTTAAATCTAGATATAGATTTGTTCCTATCTTGAATGAATCTTGAATGATAGAAACATTTAGTTATCTTGTAGGTTCAAGTGGTTGACATTATACCGATAGTGTATGACTGGGTTTATTGAGGGTATATTTATTGTATTGATTTCATGAAATAAGTTTTTACCCGTTTTTAATATGTAACGTTCCTTGAAAGGTATTTTGTTTGCAATTACAAGGAAAGGATACGCCAATTATAATAATTAATTAAAGAAATTATTTCGAAAGTAATCTCAATGTTCCTTTTATAACTGATACATCAAATATCTTTCTATAAATGTAGGCACACTAGATTTTACTAGACACATTTGTGTATTCTGTATATAAATATTGTCTAAAACGTATAACTTATTGCTAAGTAGTATTTGTAGTAATGTAAGTAGAGGTCACTATGATATTCACTTTTATCTTTAATCATATTTATGAAGAGAAATCATTTGTGTTCCAAGTCAAGTTCACAATCAGTACGATAAGTAATAAATACGCATTATCTATACTCTATAGGTACTAGGTATATAAAACACTATTACGGCAAAATCTTGATAATTAATATTTTTTTGCAAAAATAATTGTGTAAAGTAAATGAGTCAGATAAAAAAAATGTTTGCTCTCTCCTTAACTACTGAGCAGATTATGATAAAACTTGACGTGTTGAACAAGTAAATGTTATATGTATGCAATATATATTTAACATATAAATGTTTGAAATTTGTTAATAGATACATATAGAATGTTATAGAAACATTGGTTAGGATTTTCGAGTGAAATCTTATAGATGTCACCACCGTCGGACGTCGGACGGACAGCGATACGGTAGCTCAATTGATAGAGCGACAGGATGGTTGCCCAGAGGTCGCGGGTTCGAATCCCTGTCCGTATCGGTTTATTCTTTATTCTATATTTATATAAATATAAATGTTTTTGTCCCACTAAATATTTTAAAATCTGGAAAAGGGAATAGTTTAGGGAAAACACAAAAACTTATGTTCTACAATTATATTATATAATACCCCTAAACTAATAACTAACTGATAATTTTATATATATTATCTACAACATATGTATATCTTTGAATTATATTTTATAGATATTATTTTTACTACCTATATTTTTATAGTTTTACACATATTATTAAAAATTAAATTGACAGCACTGTATGATATAACATTAAAATATTGTATTATATAAATATGTGTTAGAATAAAAAAACCATACCAGAATCTTAGAATGTCAGATTGATTTTTATCAAGTGATAAGTAAGGTGCCGATTAGATATAGTGGACCAATTACGTGAAAATGGAAATTGTTATTAAGCTTCCTAGTTTCTATCCTATTTAAGCCCTTCTTTATCTTGCTTAGCAATTTTTACCTGTAATTTCGTTATCAATAATAGTGTAATATAATAATAAAATAGTAATTTAAAGGGTAATAAAAAAATTGATATCAGAAAATCGAAAATAGATTCTAAATTTTTTTCGCTTGATGCATACATGTACTTTTATAAAATAACATAATGCAAATATTAATTTAGTACTTTTAATATAGCTTTAATTTTTAAAATGATCTGTTTCAGTATATTTTAAACAGTTCAATGACTTTAACGGCCAAATACTATCCTCAGCGTTATTTAAGTGACAATCGACCCAGTTACATAATGTATTTGAATGTAAAATAATTCAAAATTTAGGATACGTTAGATAAAATCGGCTTCATATATTAATATTAATCACTTTAGAAACAATATTTAAAATAAAAATCGCCAGTATGACATTACAGCAATCGAAAACTCTTAAAAATAATCAAGCTACGTTATAGGTAGTTGCGTAGGTACCATGAATTCGTTATTATTTATTTTTGACTTTTGATTACAAATTCTTGTGTGGCAGTTCTGAGCGTCTTGAGTAGTTGATGTGTAAAAAAAAGGTATTTAAAATGTTATGCAAATTTCATGGGTATTTTATTATTGTCTTATTTTAACGTTTAAATTTTACAATTTAGCTACCTGTTGCCAGCAAATCTACTTCTTTTGCTTTGTTGACTTCGTTTCAGATGTAATTATAAACCATATTATCACTATAAAACCTTATTAGTAATATAAACATTTATTTATATTACTGTTATAGAAGAAGTTATAGAAGGAAAACTGGTTGGTAATTACAGATCTCTTATAGGTGCTACACAGCAGTTGTGTAAAATTTGTAATATGTATGTATTTTTTGTAATATTTGTAAATATATTTTGATTAAGTATATGAGATAAAAAATGATATGTTATTTCATATCACACATCAATCGTCTTGGTATCTTTTAAATAACTATAAACACTTGAGAAAACCTTATTATTTTAAAATCACAGACAGACACTTCAATTTTACTTATATGAATAGATAAGATCGCAAATAAACATTGATTAGTTGTTTTAAAATATTATACAACAAAACAAAATGTAGATTTCATACAAAAATTTTAATTATTAATTTTGGTTTCTGATCATTTTTTCAAAATTCTGGATTTCTTTATTTTCGTAAGTGTTATAACGTGAAGCCTAAAGATCATTATCATGGTTGCCATAATTATCGTAAGGTTATAATAATAATAATAAATAGTAATAAATAATAATAACATTAATTTGTTATAATAAAACCCATCACCATTTTATGAACCACCCTCGCTGTATGCAGTATTCAAAGTCCATTTTTTTATTTCAAATAAACCTTCGTTACAAAGAGACTAATAATAAAACGGCTTTATAATTTTCAGATTTTTAAACATTAAATTTAATATTTCTCAATTTTGTCATCGAAATCATTAATAAGTATTAAAAAAAAAATTATGGAAGCCAATTGAAGAAAAAAAAATAAAAATACGGAAAATTTGCTAATTTATTAAAAAAAACAAAAAAATTAATAGTTTCATTATAAAATATAATATTTACTCTATCACTTGGATACAGCAACAGGCGATTTAAAAAAAAAGCTGTATCAGTATATAAGAAAAAATATATTTTTTTTAACAATAAGGAAAGGAAAAATATCCAAACGCTTACATGACATACTTTTAGATATTTTAAAAAATTTAAACTACAAACTCTCTCACTACTTATTTTTATAAACACTTAGGACACTTTCTAAGCATACCTAAAAGACTAATAAAGCCTGGTAATAAACTACATCCATCTGACCGTGTACTAGATTGAGCCGGTCATGTACAGACAGACTTCATTGACAACAATGAGTTTGGTATTGGGCAAAAGTAATTGTCTTCAGATTTCTTTATATTATTGAATTTTAGACTTGAACAATTAACCTACATTTGATGATCGTTTTTATCTAACTTAAGAACCTAGAAAATGTTACGTATACATTATAGTAATATAAGGTTAAATGTTTTTGCTGCAACATTGATCTTGTTTTTGATATTTTATAAATGTAGATACTATTCTTCTTGAGATGTTTTAAATGACATTTTTTTCGGAAATTTCTTTTTTCTTCTTTAAAATATTTCTAACACTTAAACTTCTTATTTCTTTCTTCTTATTTTCAAACTTTGTACAATATAAAACAAAAAAAGTGTTGCTATATATAACGTCCTAATTGAAATTGAGTTATATCCAAATGCGTAAACTATTCTGTTTTTCAGAAAATATAGAAAATTATATGAATAAATCTAAATAAGATTATTCATGAATAATTATTTAATCTATAGGATGTAAGTAATTACAATTTTACTAAAGTAAGCCGTTTCCTCGACAGCCTCTACAAGGTCTCTTCCAGGGAATTGTTAATACTACTATTGTTTTATTGTCGTTTTTCATTAATTTAAAATCTTTTCCTCATAATTAAGGTTCCAATGATAGGAATAGAATATTTAGAATAATTTTAAATAAATAATGAGATTGAAGGAAAATGAGACCTATATTTAAACTTTTAAAACAACAATAGAATTAATTATTCTCTGAAATAATTATCTGTAAATTTATATTGATATAAACTTAAATATTTTTATAAATTATTTGCTACTTACACAGTAGAACAGGAATAATATGAAACTACATAAATGCAATTATTTATTTCTTTTTATATTTCTTGATTCATTTGGATTTTTTTCAAATTTTGCTCCTGACATATCTTTATTATATATATAAATTTCTTGTGTGCGTGTGTTTGTCACTGAACTCCTTCTAAACGACTGGACCGATTTTTATGAAATTCTTTGTGTGTGTTCAAGGGGACTTGAGAATTGTTTAGATTCACAATTTGGTCCACTGGAAAATGGTTTTTTGATTAATTTTTAATGTGTAAGTAGGTGGTGATTTTGGAATGTTTCACATTGGTTCCGACGGACTGCGTTACCATGGCAATGTCAAATATTAAATAATATTATATTTTAATTATAGTCTGCCCTGACAGTTGGCGTTGCGATAGAAATAAGAAAAATATTTTAGTACTAGCGGCCCGATACGTGCTTCGCTACGTAAAAAGTGAAATTTAAAAAAATATATTGGAACAAATTTATTTATTCAAACAAAAAATCTTTATTTACATATTCATACGGTATCGATTGGTCGAATTATGATAAATGTACATGTAATGACGTTAGACATTGTGAAAAATTTTTTAAATATTTTTTTTTAAAGTTTGATTTTTTTAATTAAAGACGCGTGTACAAGACAACGTCTGTCGGGTCCGCTAGTTGAATAATATATTTTCTTCTTTATAAATGTATAAGGAAACAACATGAATTTTCTTTGCCTTGAGCGTTTAAACTCTGAACCACAGATAAGAGAAACGTAAATCAATAACAAATAAACAATAATGTTATTGATTTGAAATAAATAACCAAGATTATAATCACAATTTGAACTAGTTATAAATAAGGTATGTCCCAGTTTCTCGAAGTTGCTATTTTTCAAACAATAATCATCTTTATCCATAAATCATTTTAATATTTTTTAAAAACTAAATAAACATATTGTGGGTAGTTGAGAGATCGATAGTTTAAAATGAAATGTATTGTAAAATTTATACTTTACTAACATAAACTAGTAAAAACATTTTTTTTCTATATAGATAAATATATTGAGACAATATTTTTTTTTAAACTAAAATATATCATAAAACTAAATTACCATTGCGTAATTGACAAAACGAAGACAACGACCATTTGTAATTACTGAAAATAATAGATTTCATGCGCGCGCGCAACTAAAAATGTAATAACCTCAGACAGACACAGTCACCTAGTGTTTTTGGTTTTATTATGTATTATACTTATCTAAAGAGTCGTCATTATCTTAAATAAAATACTTACACTATCGTGGAACTATAAAAGTGAAACTACTTTTAATTTATTATCTTTACCGTTAATTACCTTTTGACTTTATATGAATCGAATATTTTAAATATATATTCATTAACAGGACGGTTTATTTAAATATTTATATAGAAAAATAGGTGAAGGCGAGAAAAAATATAATCAAGTTCAGTCGGTCAGTCGAACTGTCGCTTGACAAGATTTGTGTTTGGAAAAACATTTTTTGCACAATTTTTTTTTTATATTTTTGCATTTGAATAGCTCGTAGATACTATTACCATTTTTGCTAGGTTTAGAGTAAAGTCCAAACTTTTTTTTATTATTATTATATATTTTTTTTCTATTTGTAGGACATTTATCTACCTTCTTATATTATAATATGTATAAACCTACTTATTTTAATAAAAACAAAATATATAAATTTTAAGTAGGTAAAAAAAAAAATATTAACAATGCAATATTTGTAAACATCTTAACACCACAAATATCTACTTAAACTGACATACATACCTACAGATATACAAACATTTAATAACATGTAAAGAATAATTTAAACAGTAAAGAAACTTCATACTAGGTAGGTAATTGCAGTTAATTTAATATGAACTTAATTAACTTAATTGCGGTACTAACTTTACTAATAAACACAATTTTTTTCAGTAATACTAAGATACAAAAATACTGTATGATTATATCAAGCCTTGTTAATACAAGGCTATATATAATATAATATATTATAGGTATGTTGTACCTTCGATTAGGCTTAATATTTATAATATAGAAAAAGCCGCAAAGCGCTTTTCACGTTTTCATACTTCAGGAATATAATACGACCGTATTATGTACAACATATTTTGTTAACGCTACATAAAATTTAGCGGTATTCTCAAATTGGTCGAGTTATACGAACCGCTCGAAGTGGCCTACGTGACTCGTGGCCCCCTCGTAATGGTGTCGTGGCGCCAAACGATTAACCGCCTTATTGACATTTTGTGTCAATCTACTTAATAACTAAAATTCTATAAACAATACTCGTGTATCCTTCCTCGATTACACGAACTTAACAATTATCGTTGCGTAACAAGAGAAAAAAACGCACGTGGTAAATATTAATGTCAGCTGATTTGATACTCACCCCAGGAATAAACTAAGTTGATTGATAAAATGAAGACAGCGAGCAAACACTTCGTTCTACACATTTTGTCTCATAAATTTTGAATCAAATGCACATTGGTCGGCGATTATTCTTGCGAGTTTCAGTCAATGTCGCATAGAGTAGTGACGACCGCGTGGGGCGCTAGTTAGACCGAAACTGAATACAAACGTAGCGTTTCTCTTCGAGTGTACCCAAATAGGCCGTCCGTTTTGCCGCGAAGTTAAATACGAAATAGCAGAAACAAACGCATGTTAGCGAAACGGGAATTGATATCTTATCACGGTGCAGATTGGTAAAATTCGGAAATTGCAGGCCGACTCACCTTGAGATATAATTATCTTACGATCAACAGATAATTAATTCGTGTTATATAATGTTCATGTCATTATGAAATGGTTAGGTATATAGTACGGTTAAAATATAATGTATAGGTTAGGTACACACAACCATTAGGAAAATATCTTAACTAATAATAAAGTATGACTTACATCTTAAGTTAAGATATTTAGTACTTTATTTTATTAAATACCTAGTCGATATAACAGTTCTGATTAATTGTTACAGTGCGCGTTGACGTCTTTTAACTATATGATACTCAATTTGACTTGACTACCTTACAAATGTTATTGATCTGTTGTGAATCTTAAAAAAATTTCTTTAGGAGATTTGCACAAATTGCAAATTGTACCTATTTAATTAAATATAAAAGACCAAAATAAATGTAGTTCAATGTCAGTTAGGCTTGTTAATACAATAACTACAATGTCCGGTAATCCACAACTTGTAATTATAACTTAACATTTTTTTAAAAGTGCCTACCGTTCTTATTCTAGTTTACTGGTTCATAGATCGTAGAAGGTAATTTTAAAGTATTCATTCAGAACTTTAAGGTTGAGGTATAAATTAGCATTAGACAATGTAATTCTTCTGTTTCTATAATATTATATATTAAAAATATTAAGATAAGTTGTATTCATACATTTTATTTTTTTCTTTTTGTTAAGGTTTTGTTTCATTTTTTATTTTTGGCTGTCAAGGATATGTTAAACGTCTTATGTGTGTTTTATTGCATTATACTTAGCAGGATGTAAGCGGGTAAAGTCCATTTGACGTGTGTTTGTGTATATATAATAAATAATAATTAATAGATTGTTGTAATGGAAGGCGGATATCCGCACCGTTCAGAAAGCAGTTCCTAGAAGGACAGTTGCAATCAACGTTACTTACTTCTAAATAAAAGAAATACAAAAAAGAATGGAATTTATGATCGATTATTAATTAAACAAGTTATATTATAGTTTCTAATACTTAAAAGGAAACACAAGTCCGAGTCTTCAGGAAATATGAGAAATAGCAGATGCGATCCCAATTTTGTACATCTAGGAGGAATACGGAAAGTTTGAGGTGGTTAGGTCGTTCATCTCACTCAAACCAAATAACAATTTCTTAGTAAAGTAACAATTATAGCTCTTTTTTGTGAGTGGTGAGTAAACAGGCAACTCAACCCTCTCTTTCCCTACAGTGCCTACAACCTCCTCATTCATTCCAGTTTCCCTAGGATATGATAGCACCTGCAACTCTTTATTTTGTAAATGTCAATTAGTGGTGACCATCACCAAGTAGGTCACAAAATAAAAAGTTGCAGATGGCAACATTTTAAGCTCTCATCCCTCTACTATTCTATCTAGCCATCATTCTATTCTAGCAATTTCATATAAACATTATTGACAATTATTTAAAAATAATAGTAGGTATATAACAATTATATGTTGTTATCGTTATTGCGAAATCTTTTTATCTTAATACAATATTTTTATCAATGTTTTGATAATATTTAAGTCCAATAATAACTGTTTACCTACAGTGAAGTAAAAAAATCCTGATACCTAAATATTTCGTGTGTAAGTGTTTTTAACTGCAATTGACAAAATAATGTACCATATAGGTTATTATCTACCATGTACAAATTATTTACCATTTAACAATTATGTACCATATAATTTATTTATTTGTATAAAATCAATTTTTAAGATTTTAAAATTATTTTTATAGCGTTATTCTTTAATATTTAAAGTGTTAGATGTGAGACATTTGTTCTACGACTGTTCCCAACCGTTTAGTTGATATCTATAAACAATCTACTTACCTGAGTTATAATTTACTTCCGAGTAAATAATGTCCATGTTCTTGTTATTACGGATATCATTTTATGTTAATCCTGTAATGGAGTTCAAATTATTGCCATGATGATCTATGGTCTAGATCGCCATGGTCTAGAGTCTAGACCATATACTTAATAGTATATAGACTACATTATGGCCACTTATATAATGTATCACTTGAGATAATATACTATATACTATTTGAGGAAGAAAAATTCAATGACAGCCACAATCATCAGAATCAAAATCTAAAAAATGATATTCAGGATCAAATTAGCATAAATACTATAAGAAAATGTACATAAGGATACTAACTTATATAATCGGTAATAAATCTTTTATACTATACTAGCCTAATAGTATCTACACTATTATTAATAACTAAGTTTGTAAATTTGTATGTAGATAGAAATCTTCAAAACTACTCCGAATTTAATAATTCTTATAGCAATTATTATAATTAATCTTCAGGGACTTCGTGAAGGTCAACTAGGCAGTGTAAGATGAAAAAAAACGGTCTAGAAAATGTCTTTCATGGGTAGTACAAAGGTAAAGATTACATATACATAATATTTATAAATTAAGAAATCGAAATTATTATATTGTTATAATAAGATAACCCTCCTTAGATTATTAAAAATATAATAAATATGAAATGATGTCATTTTATATGTAATAAAACATACCTTATTAGTTTAGTCTGTATGTTTATTCAAAACATCAAACAAAGTATAAAAACAATGAAGCTACGATTAAAAAAAAAATTAAATACCGAATTTTAAATAAATATAATAAATGCGATATATGTATATACCCCAGTTTAAGGCATCTTTAGTAATCGTTTCCGGTTTTAAAAGAAGGTCATTTACTGCAACTTAAATATAGCAAGGTTAATTAAATATATTATTAAACCGTTACTTTTTAAACTATATTACGTTCCGTATAGTGAATGTACTGTGATATTATAAAAGCTCACTACAACACTTGACTGAAATCTACAGAATACAAAACGATTGACAATTTGAAGTGAGTGTGTATTTGAGATGAGATTCAAATACCATATCTTTTATCTTAGATTATTCCAATCTAGATAAAAATATGTGCCAAGTAGTAATGTAAGTCCACATGGAATCGCGTGCAACACCTATAAGATGCTATAATATATTTATAATATAAATAGATATATACATACCTATATATTTTTTGTTGATTTGTACTTTGTTTATCCACGAGTTTAAGTGGCTTTAATTTCAATAAAAATTAAGCATTGTTTTTATAATGTAACAACCAAAGTCTTAAAAATAAAACAAATTTAAAAAAACTAAATAGAATAATAATAGAATAAAGTTAATAACACGAAATTAAACAAAACAAACTAAATATAAAATAGACAATTTGCAATTCAGCGACATCTTTGTTGATATATTTGAAACATAAACACTGATGTATAGTTGTTTTACTTACATATAAGTTTAATAATATAATACATAGATGGCGTTATTGAGATATTTAAAATCTTTAAATAATATCTAAGTATCGAAATCTTTTCATTAATTATATTATTACAATTATAAACTTGACATTATTATTACAAATGTATGTATATTGGACATTATTATTATTATATTTACACTAGACTTTTTATTTATTAATTGTCTAACGCGAAGCAGATAAATAAAAAAAACCTATTTAAGAAATCTGTAACTACAGTTATAATAGATAAATACAACAGAATATTTATATTACGTTTTTTAATTTACATATTATATACATGTTAGTATAACTCAATATTCGGCTATTCTCTTTGGTTTCTTAGAAATGACAATATAATGCCATTGATTATTATGTGCCACAAGATTATGAGCTAATATCCAGAAACCGAGAGTATGTGTTATCTGTAGAATAGTGGAGCAAAATTGCTTTGTTAGTATGCCTTATGCTCACTCAAAGATTTTTAGGTTGAGTGTATTTTGTCAAAAAATCAGGAATAATTTTAAAAGTAAAAAAAATCGATCACTCATGAATTATATTGACTCTGTGGATTGTTTAACCTTGAATAATTTCTTCTTCAAATATATTCTTCTAAATAACAATTAAAATCAAATTTATGTTTTTTAAAAATTCAATACATAGCAGTCAATAAACGTTAGATTATACTGGCACGATTCCAAGGAAGTAGGATCATAGAGAAAAACTCATAAATAAACTTAATTTATAATTCTTTAACTTTTAATTAAATCTATGAATTTGTTGTCGAAGAATAATTTACCTCAACAGTAAATAGTCCCTATATCTGTCCTTGTCTCTCTACCACCTCTACTTCTCTGCCTCTCTATATATCTACCTCTGCCTTGGGTTGAGATTATAATTTGGATAAGGTGGGTGTGGATAAAGTGGATTAAGATTGATCCCAATCCTCTTTAATTTCAAACTCAAATTTAATATTAATCCTGCGTATCTCCATTTTGGTATTAATTTTTCAATATATTTTCACTTAAGAAATACTTGTTTTACTATAAGATAGTCAGGGCTGTTGTATTTCTCCTATTATATTTAATATAGTTATTAATATTTTAATAGACAAATTAATTAGAAATGAAAAAAAGTGGGGCTATCGGTTTAAGTTCAACAACAAATACACAGAATCCGTACTAGCTTTTGCAGATGATCTCGCGATACTGACACGTAATCCGAAACAATGTCAGGTACTTTTAAATGACGGGCGGATTGAGGACAAAACCAAGTAAATGTTTTAGTCTGTGTCTGGGTAGACGGAATACCAAATATACCTCTTACGATCCGGGTCTTATAATAGGCGGTCAGTGCGTTAGTACGGTTACGGAAGCAGCTCCGTTTAAATTTTTAGGTAAAAAAATCGATTACCAAGGCCGTACTCCATCGTTGGATGTAATAGTCGATAGCTTTTTAAACGATCTCAAAAAGGTAGACAACCAACCAATAAGTAACGTCAAAAAAGCTTGGATTTACGATAATTATTTAACATCACGTCCAAATTGGCCTTTCCTCGTGTATGATATAAATAAAACCCTTTTGTCAAAGTTAGATGCAAGCGTCATAAAGACATTGAAGTTATGGCTCGGGTTAGCGCACTCAGCGGACTCTTCAACCTTATTTAGAGACCGAAACAACTTTGGATTAAAATTAAAGAAACCATCGGAGCTCTACAAACATCTAAGAGTTACCAAAAGACATATCATCGGAAAACCTAAAGATGATACTGTAACTTCTCTCCCAAAAGACAAAGTTGCCTCAGAGCTCGAGTCACGACTTCAATTCCACAAAAAAATTATGATAGGTGCTCAAACAAATAAAGTAGGGCTAGGATCAAGTAGGAAAGTTCAAGACATAGACATAACAAAATCTTTTATTCGACAAGACGAAAACGATAATTACCGACTCCACGCGATGAGCCTAGAAATTCAAAACGAATGGGTGACCATAGGAGATTTTTGTATTCCACTAGCTTTGAAGTGGCGCACCTTAATTTATGATTGGTCCCCTCCCCAGCATTATTAAAATTCTATCTTAATGCATTCCAAATGACTCTCCCAGATCAAAGTAATTTAGTAAGATGGGGCAAAGCCACCGAAAAGTCTTGCAACATCTGTGGGGAGGCAATAGGAACCGCGAAACACCTATTAGTAGGGTGTAGGGTACTTCTAGATAAAGGTCAATACTCGCGTCGCCACGACAAGGTATTAGAAATTATACGGGAAGCGGTTAGTCTTTCAGTAGCAAGAGCGCGGAAGGGTATAACAACCACCAAACGATCTATAGAATTCGTAAAAGAAGGCTCCTCCAAAAAATCAAAAGCGAAGCCTCATTCAATATTAGGCGCGGCTCCTGATTGGATTCTCATGATGGACACGTATGAAAAGCATTACAAAATCCCTGGGGATGTTGGTGTCTCGTCATCCAGACCGGACTTATTCCTGTATTCGAAACATCTGAGGCGCGTGATACTTGTGGAGCTTACTGTTCCTTGGAAAACAAACATCCCAAGGGATCACACATTCAAGCTCAATAAGTATTACGAACTAACCAACGAACTGATCAGGAATAAATTTATAGTTAGTTTGTACGCGGTAGAAGTGGGAGCGAGAGGTATAACAGCAAAATCTCTCTATAGCCTACTTAAAGATCTTGGCCTTTCTAGAACAAGCATCGGTTCATTTCTAGAACGTTCTTCAAAGGCGGCATTAGTAGGTTCTTTTCAAATTTGGTTAGGTAAGGAGAGGAGTGTGGAGGGTGAAGGTGAGCGTTCTTGCGCAAAATAAAGGGGCCCCTGAAACCTACTCCTGGGTCGCAAGTCCCAGGCACTGCTTGCACTCCTCTCCTTGCAACGCGATGGGCCCGGCACCCGCACGGTGAATCCATGGATTGCTAAGAAGCTTCGTCGGTGCTTCGTCTTATTGACAATTCTCACCGTTGAAAATACAGTACGTATCATAACACTACTTATTCTTAAATTTATAATTTCTTTTTATCTTAATACAATATTTTTATCAATGTTTTGATAATATTTAAGTCCAATAATAACTGTTTACCTACAGTGAAGTAAAAAAATCCTGATACCTAAATATTTCGTGTGTAAGTGTTTTTAACTGCAATTGACAAAATAATGTACCATATAGGTTATTATCTACCATGTACAAATTATTTACCATTTAACAATTATGTACCATATAATTTATTTATTTGTATAAAATCAATTTTTAAGATTTTAAAATTATTTTTATAGCGTTATTCTTTAATATTTAAAGTGTTAGATGTGAGACATTTGTTCTACGACTGTTCCCAACCGTTTAGTTGATATCTATAAACAATCTACTTACCTGAGTTATAATTTACTTCCGAGTAAATAATGTCCATGTTCTTGTTATTACGGATATCATTTTATGTTAATCCTGTAATGGAGTTCAAATTATTGCCATGATGATCTATGGTCTAGATCGCCATGGTCTAGAGTCTAGACCATATACTTAATAGTATATAGACTACATTATGGCCACTTATATAATGTATCACTTGAGATAATATACTATATACTATTTGAGGAAGAAAAATTCAATGACAGCCACAATCATCAGAATCAAAATCTAAAAAATGATATTCAGGATCAAATTAGCATAAATACTATAAGAAAATGTACATAAGGATACTAACTTATATAATCGGTAATAAATCTTTTATACTATACTAGCCTAATAGTATCTACACTATTATTAATAACTAAGTTTGTAAATTTGTATGTAGATAGAAATCTTCAAAACTACTCCGAATTTAATAATTCTTATAGCAATTATTATAATTAATCTTCAGGGACTTCGTGAAGGTCAACTAGGCAGTGTAAGATGAAAAAAAACGGTCTAGAAAATGTCTTTCATGGGTAGTACAAAGGTAAAGATTACATATACATAATATTTATAAATTAAGAAATCGAAATTATTATATTGTTATAATAAGATAACCCTCCTTAGATTATTAAAAATATAATAAATATGAAATGATGTCATTTTATATGTAATAAAACATACCTTATTAGTTTAGTCTGTATGTTTATTCAAAACATCAAACAAAGTATAAAAACAATGAAGCTACGATTAAAAAAAAAATTAAATACCGAATTTTAAATAAATATAATAAATGCGATATATGTATATACCCCAGTTTAAGGCATCTTTAGTAATCGTTTCCGGTTTTAAAAGAAGGTCATTCACTGCAACTTAAATATAGCAAGGTTAATTAAATATATTATTAAACCGTTACTTTTTAAACTATATTACGTTCCGTATAGTGAATGTACTGTGATATTATAAAAGCTCACTACAACACTTGACTGAAATCTACAGAATACAAAACGATTGACAATTTGAAGTGAGTGTGTATTTGAGATGAGATTCAAATACCATATCTTTTATCTTAGATTATTCCAATCTAGATAAAAATATGTGCCAAGTAGTAATGTAAGTCCACATGGAATCGCGTGCAACACCTATAAGATGCTATAATATATTTATAATATAAATAGATATATACATACCTATATATTTTTTGTTGATTTGTACTTTGTTTATCCACGAGTTTAAGTGGCTTTAATTTCAATAAAAATTAAGCATTGTTTTTATAATGTAACAACCAAAGTCTTAAAAATAAAACAAATTTAAAAAAACTAAATAGAATAATAATAGAATAAAGTTAATAACACGAAATTAAACAAAACAAACTAAATATAAAATAGACAATTTGCAATTCAGCGACATCTTTGTTGATATATTTGAAACATAAACACTGATGTATAGTTGTTTTACTTACATATAAGTTTAATAATATAATACATAGATGGCGTTATTGAGATATTTAAAATCTTTAAATAATATCTAAGTATCGAAATCTTTTCATTAATTATATTATTACAATTATAAACTTGACATTATTATTACAAATGTATGTATATTGGACATTATTATTATTATATTTACACTAGACTTTTTATTTATTAATTGTCTAACGCGAAGCAGATAAATAAAAAAAACCTATTTAAGAAATCTGTAACTACAGTTATAATAGATAAATACAACAGAATATTTATATTACGTTTTTTAATTTACATATTATATACATGTTAGTATAACTCAATATTCGGCTATTCTCTTTGGTTTCTTAGAAATGACAATATAATGCCATTGATTATTATGTGCCACAAGATTATGAGCTAATATCCAGAAACCGAGAGTATGTGTTATCTGTAGAATAGTGGAGCAAAATTGCTTTGTTAGTATGCCTTATGCTCACTCAAAGATTTTTAGGTTGAGTGTATTTTGTCAAAAAATCAGGAATAATTTTAAAAGTAAAAAAAATCGATCACTCATGAATTATATTGACTCTGTGGATTGTTTAACCTTGAATAATTTCTTCTTCAAATATATTCTTCTAAATAACAATTAAAATCAAATTTATGTTTTTTAAAAATTCAATACATAGCAGTCAATAAACGTTAGATTATACTGGCACGATTCCAAGGAAGTAGGATCATAGAGAAAAACTCATAAATAAACTTAATTTATAATTCTTTAACTTTTAATTAAATCTATGAATTTGTTGTCGAAGAATAATTTACCTCAACAGTAAATAGTCCCTATATCTGTCCTTGTCTCTCTACCACCTCTACTTCTCTGCCTCTCTATATATCTACCTCTGCCTTGGGTTGAGATTATAATTTGGATAAGGTGGGTGTGGATAAGGTGGATTAAGATTGATCCCAATCCTCTTTAATTTCAAACTCAAATTTAATATTAATCCTGCGTATCTCCATTTTGGTATTAATTTTTCAATATATTTTCACTTAAGAAATACTTGTTTTACTATAAGATAGTCAGGGCTGTTGTATTTCTCCTATTATATTTAATATAGTTATTAATATTTTAATAGACAAATTAATTAGAAATGAAAAAAAGTGGGGCTATCGGTTTAAGTTCAACAACAAATACACAGAATCCGTACTAGCTTTTGCAGATGATCTCGCGATACTGACACGTAATCCGAAACAATGTCAGGTACTTTTAAATGACGGGCGGATTGAGGACAAAACCAAGTAAATGTTTTAGTCTGTGTCTGGGTAGACGGAATACCAAATATACCTCTTACGATCCGGGTCTTATAATAGGCGGTCAGTGCGTTAGTACGGTTACGGAAGCAGCTCCGTTTAAATTTTTAGGTAAAAAAATCGATTACCAAGGCCGTACTCCATCGTTGGATGTAATAGTCGATAGCTTTTTAAACGATCTCAAAAAGGTAGACAACCAACCAATAAGTAACGTCAAAAAAGCTTGGATTTACGATAATTATTTAACATCACGTCCAAATTGGCCTTTCCTCGTGTATGATATAAATAAAACCCTTTTGTCAAAGTTAGATGCAAGCGTCATAAAGACATTGAAGTTATGGCTCGGGTTAGCGCACTCAGCGGACTCTTCAACCTTATTTAGAGACCGAAACAACTTTGGATTAAAATTAAAGAAACCATCGGAGCTCTACAAACATCTAAGAGTTACCAAAAGACATATCATCGGAAAATCTAAAGATGATACTGTAACTTCTCTCCCAAAAGACAAAGTTGCCTCAGAGCTCGAGTCACGACTTCAATTCCACAAAAAAATTATGATAGGTGCTCAAACAAATAAAGTAGGGCTAGGATCAAGTAGGAAAGTTCAAGACATAGACATAACAAAATCTTTTATTCGACAAGACGAAAACGATAATTACCGACTCCACGCGATGAGCCTAGAAATTCAAAACGAATGGGTGACCATAGGAGATTTTTGTATTCCACTAGCTTTGAAGTGGCGCACCTTAATTTATGATTGGTCCCCTCCCCAGCATTATTAAAATTCTATCTTAATGCATTCCAAATGACTCTCCCAGATCAAAGTAATTTAGTAAGATGGGGCAAAGCCACCGAAAAGTCTTGCAACATCTGTGGGGAGGCAATAGGAACCGCGAAACACCTATTAGTAGGGTGTAGGGTACTTCTAGATAAAGGTCAATACTCGCGTCGCCACGACAAGGTATTAGAAATTATACGGGAAGCGGTTAGTCTTTCAGTAGCAAGAGCGCGGAAGGGTATAACAACCACCAAACGATCTATAGAATTCGTAAAAGAAGGCTCCTCCAAAAAATCAAAAGCGAAGCCTCATTCAATATTAGGCGCGGCTCCTGATTGGATTCTCATGATGGACACGTATGAAAAGCATTACAAAATCCCTGGGGATGTTGGTGTCTCGTCATCCAGACCGGACTTATTCCTGTATTCGAAACATCTGAGGCGCGTGATACTTGTGGAGCTTACTGTTCCTTGGAAAACAAACATCCCAAGGGATCACACATTCAAGCTCAATAAGTATTACGAACTAACCAACGAACTGATCAGGAATAAATTTATAGTTAGTTTGTACGCGGTAGAAGTGGGAGCGAGAGGTATAACAGCAAAATCTCTCTATAGCCTACTTAAAGATCTTGGCCTTTCTAGAACAAGCATCGGTTCATTTCTAGAACGTTCTTCAAAGGCGGCATTAGTAGGTTCTTTTCAAATTTGGTTAGGTAAGGAGAGGAGTGTGGAGGGTGAAGGTGAGCGTTCTTGCGCAAAATAAAGGGGCCCCTGAAACCTACTCCTGGGTCGCAAGTCCCAGGCACTGCTTGCACTCCTCTCCTTGCAACGCGATGGGCCCGGCACCCGCACGGTGAATCCATGGATTGCTAAGAAGCTTCGTCGGTGCTTCGTCTTATTGACAATTCTCACCGTTGAAAATACAGTACGTATCATTCTACTACTACAAACGTTCTACTACGTCTCTGTAAGTACTCATGAGGGAACATCTATGAAGCCATTATTATATTAGATGCATTTGTTCCTTGCTCCCTGAACGAAACAGTAATGTACTGCCATAGATCACAGACACCTATCAATATTATATATCCTTTGTAGAAAAGGTTAATGACTCTTTATGTTTACCCACAGGTAAACTCTAATAGTTGTGATCCTTTTTTTGTTATAACACAAACGCTATGTTGCAACGTTTTATAAAGCGTCATCATTTTATACGTTATTGCATTACTTTTACATACTTGTTTCCCCATTTATTATGAACTTATTTTACATTAATTACCTTTGATCAAATAATAATCAATAGGTCTAGAAGTACCTACCTACGTGATTTTGTAAAATTATAATAATAAATGCTATATGCTTGTCTAGCCCATTTTACAAAAACGTAAACAGTATTTGTTTAAGAAAAAGCTCCTAATATTTCTCTATCTTTGGAAGTCGCAAAAAATCTTTTTAGGTTCGAAAATGCTCTACACTACATCAAACTACTTTTTTTTTCTATAATTTGAATATGTCGGCATGAAAAGAGTTCATTGCTAATTATTCCTCCCACCTACTTATTATTTTGAAATATGTACAACGTATTTGTTCATACATAGTTGAAGCTTTCCAACAGAACAAAAAAAAACAGTCCAAGTTAGATCGAATCACAAATTGGGTTTTAAAACCCTTATTTATATGTGTAAGCCATAGCTAGAATCCTGCACTTATTTCATTTATTTATATGAAATGTATAGATTTTTCCCAGTTATGAGTAAATCAACATCAATATATTCGTGTGAATCAACAGAGGGTTAAGCTCCAAAAATAACAAAACTAGAGTTTATAATCTGAGAGGGCGCGGCGCTTAATGGATTTACTATTTACAATAGCTTTGTATAAGCACTTGTTCACCCCGGCCTTAGTGGGGGCTTTACCCAAGGCATTTGATACAATCGTGTTAAATTTGAGTGTTTTAACAGATGCGTTTATTACTACATGTTTCTTCATACAATGCATTTTTGGCAGATCATTATTAAGCGACACTATTTTTGACTTGATGAGTTGTATTGTTATCAAAGTTTTGGCTGCAAGTTTTTGAATGTTTCATTTTTTCCAGTGTTCTAAAAGGATTTCTGATGACAAGTGTAATTAAAAAAATTGTAGGGTAATATATTTTTTTCAAAGTAAAAGACAAATTTTTTTTTTTCAGGGTTTGGACAATGTTTTACATTTATTTGGACACGTCAAAAAAAATATTATTAAAAGTTTGCATTTTTTCCATTTATTATTTAAATTTAATATATACCGTAAATAATAAATCTCTATTTACATATTTTCGAAATATAATGATGATTCATATATGTACATACAAAAGTAGTTACCAGGATATCATGAATATGGAATAAGTTAATCCGTGTTTTACAAAACCGCGAGATTTTATGTCAAAAGTTACCCGCAACGACTCAACTTTGCGATGGAACCTAGGAGTTTGTAAGTGAAACATATGCTGAAGGTTCTTGTATTTATTTTGTTTTTAATCTTCGAAGCGAAAGAAAGGGTTGTTATAAGATAAAATTATCTATGTGTTTGTCAGAGTATATTGTTATATACCCGAAACGGATGCAAATTTCGAGACAGTTATGTTTTTTAAATATCGTTTAATAGAGATAATTATTGGTAGTTTCTTTTTATTTTATAGATATAGACAGTCTTACTCAAACAATCGGATGGTCGTTTACATGTAATTTTACTATCTCTCGAGAACAGTAGATACGTAGATACGTAGATAAAGCTTGTATCCCTATATCCTTTTCCGGATTCCTGACAACGTGGACAACATTTATTTAATAATAGGTCCAGTATTTACGTGTTTAATGTGTGTTGTTTAGTATTTTAAAACAAACTCACATACGCATGCATAACATAAAATAGGATCTATGTCTTTGTTACAATTACATAATAAATAACTGATTTATTAACAGCATTTTTTCAGTAGGAATCTTTTCTCATAAATATACCTGTAATCATCAATAACTAACCGCGCCTCTTGAATTTAAAAGAGGCAATATTAGAAAAGCTATTCAATTTTCGTGTATGAATAAAAAATATGTATATGTTATTATGCATATGCCGCCCCTGATATCGATTTCTTTTATCTGTAGTCCATGTTGCATATGCATAGACATATATTATAAATTTGCACTCTTACTTCACTCTACATCTTTAGGAACATATTTAATAAAATTCGAAAGAACCTAACACATTCTAAGTACACTGCTATTGAATAACTAAAACACATCTTCCAGGCAAAATGGTATTACGGAAAGGACTTTATTCCTCTTTTATTTGTTTGCAGGTGAGTAGGTTCTCTAATATTCCGTGTACTTATGTCCCGAGGTGCGCATCCTCCTGAAAAACTTAAAATATTTACACCGATACGACCTTAGCCTTCTTTTAGTGTAACAGCCTCGCCTGCTTACTCGTATTACATTGGGGTGATATTATGTAGCTTAAACATTAGACGTACATTATGACAGCTATATATATATACAAACAAATTGTAATATTATTAGAAAGAGATTACTTATGTTCTGTATTCTGTTGCCATTATTAAGTTACATTGCCAAATATTTGTTAATTGTTAAGTACTTTGTGGTAAAAGGGTGTATGTTAATTTAGGATATAATTATGTCGTTTATTGTGTTATGTATGCGTCATTTTATTGTCCCTTTATCCTTAAAGAAAATTGAATACGGTCTGAAAATTAAATAACTTTCCATTTTTTTTACTCCGATATCTTTATAATTAATCTTTAACTGTAAGGTAATTATAGCTAGAGATATTCTAGTTTGTGTCATTTTCGGTAAAGTAGAAGAACAAACAACAAAATAAAAATAATATGATATTATTATAACACACACCTTGTGTTTAATCAACGTATTCTTAAAATGAACCAAAATTAAGATAACAATAAATAATATTCTTATGTCTTTTAATTATACAAACTGAATATTCAAATATTGATAATTCATGTCATCTCTGAAGTCAGTGTTGAAACCATTTCAATGTACCAGAGTAAATACGACGTGAAACTAAATCGAGCTTAGAGATGGGATTAAAATATGAATATTTAATGATAACAGCTATCTGTTAGGGAATGAGAATATTGCTGTGATTTTGTGATATTAATAATAAAATGAATATCATTTTTAGGATCTTTTGATTAGAACGAATAAAAATATAATATTCAAAAGAGCTTAGTTGTTCAAGGTTGAATATTTTTATGTTAAAACAAAATCCAATGTGTTAACAAAAAAAAATATGTTAATTTTATAGGAACCACGTAATTCGATTATTCTAATGACTCCCTAAGTTCAATAGCACTTCGAAGTTCAGAGTTGTAGAAACTTTGCCTACTTTGTCGCGTAACTTCGCTCGTATTTTTGACTAAGGCTTTGCGCTTTAGATACGTCCGTGAACAAACTGCAATAGTAAAAAATCGTATATACGTATTTCAATATTTACTCTTAAGGTTATAAAACAATATTAGTATATACATAAAGTAAATAAGGAACACACTGTTTATATTTATTTATGTTCCCGTACATATTTTTCGTTGTAAAGTTTTAATTTATAAAAAGTATTATCCTTACAAACAGACCGACCGCCATTAAACCGGTTAAGCATTATATTTCTATAATTTCATTAATAAGTCTTAGTATTTAAGATTAAAAAGTATAGTATGTTGAAAATAATATAGCTTTTACAAATAAACTACAGTGTCTCTACCAGTCTTGATGAATTTAGCATTGTCTTAATAGATATCACAGAGGACGTTAGTTTGATTCCCATGTTGGTGAGTTTTTCATTAATTTTTCTAATATTAATTAACTTATTCGGTCTTAATATTTTCAAATTAATTAATTTCGAATCTATGTATTAATAGATATTAATATTTGACAACTCAAAGTATACTAGTACGTTTCTATATTTTCTTTACAAAGTAAAATACAAATATATAATCCTACACTTAAACGTAATATACCTTTGATCGTATTTCGCGGAAACTCTTTCCTTGTTAAACTTTGTTATTTACACAAAGCAGATATATATATATACGAATATATATACGAATTTGCTAATGTGTTTATAAATATTTAATATTCATAATATTTTTAACGATGTATGTTTTCTTGAGTCATATGAAATACAGCCACGAAATGTTCTTTTGTGAGATAATTATAGCATAGCCTTTACAATTTAGAATTTTTCTAAGCAATATATATATACATATATAATCTTTTCATTAATTCTATTTTTTCATTTCATTCATTATTTATTTCATTCATTCTAATTTCTCATTCTCATATATATTATGTATAAAATTTGACACTTTCTTAGAATGTAGAGTCTTGAGTTATTATATTTTATTTTGTTACAGCACCTAAAATAGCACCCTATTAGAACTAATTATGAAATCACTGAAAACTCCAGTACATTAACAGAGTGCCCAAAACTTCGAGAACTCTATCATATTAATTTATAAGTGCACTAAATGCATTTTGTAACACGGACTGAGAAAAATATATCCATCTCTTTTTGTTGTTCTGTATAACGCATTGTTAGAATGCGTAAAGGACTGGTAGATAAGATTGGTTTGGCCTCACTCGTCTGTCGTCAGTCGGTGTAGTGCAGTGGTAGAGCGCGGACGTGCTGTCAGTTTGATTGTTCTTATATCGTATTTACAAACTTTATTATTGTTTCATTAGTGACATAATTATTTTAAATGACCGGTATATCGTGACTTATTGTAATTGTTTTGTGTTTATTTGTGTAGGCTTGTGATTTTGGAATTTGTTTTGGTTATGATGTAACCAGCCCCAGGTTCGACTCCCGTGTGAGGGATTCAGAGACGATGCACACTTCAATGATGATGGTAAGTCTCAAGCTATTTGCAGATACAAATATTATGCCAATTTCCTTTAATTGAGTGCATTTGATTTTGCACCTTACGTTTGCTGGCGATTGAATTGTTTATAAAGTAGATGAAAATATTTGTTATGCTTCCATCCAGATCGCTTACACGATATTTTGATTTCAGTGTAATTCCAACATTAAGTTTGGAAAATATACTAAATATAGTTATATAAAATATAGCAGTGTTAGTGTTAAGTAAAGTATAGTAATTAATAACACAAACAAGGAAGCGATAGGCCATGTGCGATGATGAAAATTTGTTTTCTTGTTGTTAAAGAGCTTCTTTAGACTCTGGTAAAGCATTTTTTTAAATTTAATTATTATTGTTTATAGCATACAGTGTTGTATTTATTATTAATAATTGTGTATTAAAAATGACGACTCTGTATAGAGTCGTTTAGGAGATGAGAATTGTGTTCAATAATTGGGGTAGGGCTCCCTTGTCCTGCTAATAATATAAATTATTCCAACAGATTTTGTTATATTTCACATCTGTCATGTTGATTTAATATAACAATGCATTGGATGCAGTATTTTATAATTTGACACGGTATTAAATAAATTACAATTACTAAGCCAGTTTAAATTTATGTGAGAAATTTTAATATGTTGTTAATAATATGTACAAACATGTCTTATATATATAACTAATTGCTACAGATAGATTCGTTCACAAAAGCGTGCTTCTCTAAAACAATAAGACCCTTAATAGTAAAAACGTTTGAATGTTTTTTTGTATGTAGGTCTTCAAGGCTAGGTGGCAAAGGTAATTTTAAACGAGTACAGCTTAATTAGATCTAGTTTAAACCGGATTATCCAATCATATGTTAGTGTCACAGATTAATTGAACTATCCACAACCCATATCAACATTGGTTCTGAGTCATAACCCCATGAAGGAAATTAAATATCAATATGGGAAAGAAGCATGGATATAAACTAATTTAAACATTTACCTTATATATTTACAAATTGGAAAAACGTCATGACGTGTTTAAAATATATTTCTGAGTAATTTTCCTTCTACATTTTATATTTTACTCCTCAATATATCTTTATTCAGATAAGGTTTGTAACACACTCATTAGCCTTGACCATAGCCAGCGTTGACATTAAATAATTAATAATTAAACACTTCCTCTCTCATAGGAAGTGGAACACCGTAGAGCTGTAATTGCCCTTATTACAGCCAAGGTTCCTCCAGGTGTTGTGTTACTTCCAACATCATTATTGCATTATTCATACCCATTAAAGTCTAGTATACGCTTCCATATTCGTTAAAGGTCGTGTAGACAAGTGGGTGATAGATGAAAATCTTTGGATTTTATAGTTAATGAAACTGCACTTGTTGACCTTTGAACCTGTATTTAAAGTAGGTTACTAGTGATTATTATTTATTTATTAGATGTTTAATACTGGCATGGATATATAGCATGTATTACTGGTGTTTGACTGTGTATTCGTAATGTTTCTAATGTGTATATTTGAAAAAGTGTTCGTTTTGAAATTGTAAATAATTTGAAATGTTTGTAAACTTATTAAATCAAACTAGCGATCGTCCAGTTGTTTAATGAAATTCGGAGTTAGTTATAGTCATACAAATAAAAACTTCTGTACATTGCACATTTCATAAAATTTCTGAACGAAATATGTTTCGAACAAACAAATCTCTATAAAGCTTGTAATGCATTAAATCTCTCAAATGCTATACATATGTACAATCGTGTGGGAAAACGGAATTTAAGAAGTAATCTACATCGTGTATGAGAAAGACCGGTGGAGCAGTTGAGTTACGCTTGGCTTACTTCATACCAAGGATGTTTTGACATAAAAACTTTTGTACATGCAGGTTCATACAACTGTATGTTTGAGTATGCATTCTACAGGAGTAGGAGAGGAGGAGTAGGAATAGGAGGAAGAGGGAGTTAATTTCATTTACATAAGAACATTTGATATAGCTTAACTCTTGAGTCAATATTATCTTTAAATAAAACAAAATTTAGAAAGTATCGCCTATTTGATTATAAGTTAGGAGCTTTATACGAACACTTGTCGCAGTGAAAGTGGGTGATGACGGCTTGATTAAATAAAGGTATTACTACGATTATCTCTGATTAGGCGTGACTGTTGACTTAAGAAATGTTGACTAGCCTCGAAGAATTATTGACTGCGGATTTACTGGTTCCAAATAGTCATATTTGATGTAGTGAGTGTTACTCTAATATATTTTGTAATTATTCAAATATTACGATCTGAGATATTAATGATTCACAGAGAGTGCGAAAATATAAAATCAGTATTTTATGCGGCACTTAAAAAAGTCGTTTAGAAGTTATTTTATAGGCAATTTTGTTATTGGATTCGTGTATCGGTAATATATCAGTAATCGAAAATGTGCTACAAAAAGTGACGGCTTATAAAAAAGCAGGTAGGATGTCGTTAGGGATTATAAATATAATGGAATCTGCTGAGGGATTTTACTGAACAATATAGTATTATATAGGCTCGTAATAGAAAGTTTTTATAGCGTCTTAACGTGATTACTTATGGGGCGAGAATGCACTGGGAATGTGACATGCATTGAGAACTTAAATTATAAAGGGTTTGTGTGTTCCAGGCTTTATTAATAATGTGGTTTAACTTAACGAAACAACAAGGGTGATGTTACCCTTCAGCTTTCTAGTTTTCCTTCACGCTTCAATGCATTTCCACTAAGGTTCATTTATGTGTGAAGGGCTCAGAATTCCTGTATCCTCTATATAATTTAATTGATCTGAAGAATACATACAAAAAAATATACAATAAATATTTAAAGCAATACTAAGTATTAGGGTTCAAAAGATAACAAAAAAACTACCAAGTAACGAGTGTCGTTTTTTTATTGCATAGTTTTTGTTATTTTTTTCTTATATCTTTAATCTGTGAGATAAAAAATGGTTGCGTCATAAACTTGTATGTATATTATGAAAATCGTTCAGCTTAAACGTTACTCGGTAGTTTTTGTTGAGTTACTGAGTGTAGTGTATTGTTATTATGTTGCTTAATCGATTTGATGATTAAAAGAATCGCTTAAAGCCGAAAATATTATATATATAGTTTTTACTATTTCAAGCAATATGTATGGGTATTTATAGTATTTTCAAAGGTTTTATTTTATAATGGGTTTTACATTACGTTTATTGTATTAAATAAATATTTTTTTAAATATAGTTTCTTTATTAAATTTGTTCTGCAAATGCTATACTATAAATATTATTCTTATAAATGACATTGTACGTCACAATGACAAAAAATGACACATGTGATAATTACAACTCAAACAATAAGTCATGAATTTGTGACGAAAATTTGTTTGTTAAGATCATAAGAGTTCGATGAACTTTTAATCTTTACGACTGCAATTTATCTAATTTAATATGTAAATTTGTTAACTTCATTAATATTATTCATGCATATTATTAATTAATAATTACCGATTAATTAAGTACATAATTATTTAAATTGTCTGTGATTTTATTTAACATGCAAAAGTTTAATTATTTTTGGTCGGGCAAATTTTTTTTAAAAAAATTTTAATTGATTTTTTTTCTAGCAAAATTGATTGTTGATAAGACTTTTGATGTCAAAAAGAGATGTTTAATTTTTTTCCACCAAATTTTTAAAGCATTAAATAAGACTACACTAAAGTTTCGTACCTGAAAAGAAAAAGTTTTTGTTGTGTATGCAGCGTACATTATATTATCTATAAATTGTTACAGAAATTTGAAACGTGAAATAGAATAAGAAAAATAGATATTATCTAGCAACTAATATTTGTGAAGAAATAGACAATAATCACGAAAGACTCTTCTTGAAAGCGATTAGAGATTGTTTGAATAAAAAATCGATAATAATAATCGGTACTATCAAGTTTGAGCAAATAATAAACATCACTTCATTTACACAACGTGTTGATTTTAAAATGCATTATCTATCTTGCAGTAGTTTTTATCACTTGTACGGTATCGCAAAGTGCTTTAACTGAAATTGTAACACTCAGAAATATATTTTATATACACGTATTAAGATCTATATTAATATGGTGATATTATAACATTGTGATGTTGTATTTCATTATATCTACGTACGCTCGTAATAGTTTTCGGATAAACGAAGATAGTACGCCAAGGACATTCTGCCTTGTAAGTGGTCTTATCGATATTTGATAATATTGATATATTTTCAATTTACCAAGTCTCTAACGTTTATAGACGTTCCGATAGTGGATACATGTCGATACATTTCTTCTTCTTTTTATAACAAAAAAAAACTAAGTCTTTAAAAGAAAAGTATTTGATATCGTTTTTAAAACAGATTAGAATGTCATTTAGAAGTGGTTTAATTTAATTCTTTCAAGACGTTACTAACGTTATACTATCAGTATACTTAAGATATTAAATTTTGATTCACTTAAGTGCTATTAAAGTTGTAGGTATAGTATTTTTTTCCTTAATATCCGCTATGTATAATTCGCCTTGGGAAATGTTTACGTGAGAATATAACAAATATCATTATACAAGATAATCAAATATATTTAGTTACTATTTGATTATCTGGATACAAATGATTATTATATCTATAATTTGATCTCGCTTTCATGAGGATGGATAGAAAGAAAATATGCGCCAACAGTGAATTCCATGCACGTACATGTTTTACTAGAACATTTAATTGCTTACAAAATCTCTTATGGAATAAATTCAAAATAAAAAAAATAATTACTTGACTTCTACATCCTACGGCAAAGATATATTCAATTTCAAATTCAAAATATCTATATTCAAGTAGTCATTTACACGCACTTTTGAATCGTCAATTACATTAAATTGGTCAGTATAGTAAGTCTGTGAGTAAGCTACCATCAGTTCGGAATGCTGTTCTGTTGAGAAGAGCTGGCCAGAAACTCAACAGTTGCTCATTTTAAATGAAACTTAACAATGTTTGACGAATATATTATAACATCAAATCTGCAAATTGGTTAACAATCCAAGTTCCACACATATTGATAAAGAAACTATTGTAATTTATAAGGAAGATATAGCAGGTACAGCCATAGTATAACCTCCTTGTTATGTGTGTGTGTGTTACTGTATCAAAGTGTGGTTTAAAGAATAGCATGAGTAGCAAGACAGACATACTCTTTAATAAATTCAAGGCTTACGTTATTTATGAAATACAAACAGTGCACTGCTATCTGTTTAGTAGAAAAAATTACATTGTTAACAGCGCCGAATGAATCAGTGACGCACGCGCATAGCGAGCGGAGCGGATGCGTTTGCGCATACTTCAGTCTAAAATTAACACGTTGCGTGTAAAAAACGTAAACAATGCCCGCCCTTTACACTTAATTTGATGAAATGATTACTTAATTTGGGGTATTAAATAAAGTATCAATTTTATACTGTTTATCAAAACTGCTTAAAATTTATATATATTAGATGGATACAAACTTTCGTGATCCATAATGTTTGGTATCCGTGTTCACTGTGGTGTGTCCATGTCAATTATATCGGAATTCCCAAATCGGCCGAATTCCGGCAAATTCGGATATAATTGACGTGACAGTCGGATAAACTTCGATAGAATCGACGAAATTTAAGCATTTGTTTTGAAAGACACATCTTAAGACTAGTTTATTTTGTATTGTTGTATGGAAACATTTATTTTGGGAGAAATCAGTATGGTTTAGTTGATTTGGATTGTATGAATGAATTTAAATATGAATAATCTTGATCTACGCAACACGCTTTGAAGATTTATGATCAGTGTAAAGAGTTTAAATCAACACTGACGAACTGGCTTCAATCCAAATGTATTTAAGATGTTTCATTAGCCGCAGGTTTCTTCACTATTATCCTTGACAAGTCTGTTTTTGTCTTTCCTTTAATAGCTGACTAAACCCTAAAATACATTTATTTTTCTTAACTTGTATCATCCCACTGCTAGGCAAAGTTCTTTCCCAAACTTTTCTAGACGTCCCTGGCAGCCTCCATCTGTCAAAGGAAAAATACTATACGTATTATATATTTAAATTTAAATTGTTTGATTCGATTTAATTAGATAAAGGAATCCCAAGTTTATTAAAATTATGGATAAAGTTTTCCAATCAAGTGTCCAAACTGTCGGAATCAATTATTTTCTGTTATTCGGAGTGTTTTTACGAGACACGACTCAGAAGTTCCAAATACCCTTTTGCAGTGGTGATCTTACCGTCTAGTAACCCTGCTCTTACCATCTGCTCGTTTTTCGTACATAAAATTTTATTAAAATTCCTGTTATTTTCTTTTATATATGTAATGATGGTATACGACACTAAAAGAGAAGTAACTCAATATTCTTCATGTCTTAAGGTTGCTTTTAAGTTGTTCAAAGGTAATTTATTATTAATAGTGTTTGCGACTCTATTTGGGATTCAATTTACTGAGATGTAATAGTTAACACACAAGTGCCTCATTACACCAGTAATCTCATTACATGTACCGTTAACATAAATAAACATAAATAAAAAGATAGCTCTTACACTATATTCTATTACAAACCCATTTCTACATTCAATTAAACTTCGAAGATGATTGATTGATAAAGTATTTTAATAATAGATATAAAGTTCTGTAAAATAATACTATTGTTTGATACTAGATTAATAATGGTAGAGGAGTAATATTCTTTATAGAGTAGACTTTATAAATATATAGTTTGTGTTAAATATGTAGTTCGATAAAATTTGAAATCATTGTCTAAGTTTTTCATATGAAATAAAACATTTATTATAAATTCAGGTTATTAGCCTGCAAACGCTGTGATTTCGTAGATGGGAAGTATATACAGGGTTTTTTTTGCAATTAATTGGCCACCTCTTGCAGGCAACCTCTCTACATCAATCTCAACAACATTTGTTGAATTTTCTTTTTATTTGTTTTTTATTACAGATTCTGGCTAACCGATGAGCGTTTGCTAATAAAAAGAAAATTCATAATAATTTAACAAATGGATATAGTTTTGTACATAAACCAACGGTTTGATATACCTACTATAATAAATATTTATGAAATTACCTTTTCTTTATTACTCAAATTAACAAAATTAAAAGTAATTCCTATTTCCAGCATGACATAGAAATCGATGAAAATACCTATTACAAAAAAAAAACTGCTTTTGGTAGATGGTCAGACCCAAAAATCGGTCATTCAGATTTACAAAATTGTTACCCGACACTCATACATAAGACACTCGAACCACATGCTAGAATTAGATGAATCGTAAAATTACTAAAATACCGAGTTTTTTGTGTGACTTATGTACGCTATCGTATGTATTGGTTTACATGCTCTTGTGTGCGTTGGTTAGTATACTCCTGTGTGTGTTGGTTATAATGCTCCTGTGTGTTCTTTGTATGCTAGTGTATGTGTTTGTATTGGTTCTGGATCTGGTCACCGACTTTTATCACTGACTGATTTAATTTCCAGCTCTACGCTCTAGAGAACAAATCATTTCTCTTCAGTACCTCTTGATTTCACCCAACGCGTTCGAGCTTTAAAATATTATGTATTGTTCAGTAAACAATATATATGCATGACAAAAAAAAAGTATTAGTATACGTCAATAAAACAATCTTTTGTTTTCAATGGTGTAAAAGTTATGCGAGTGGTAGCACATATTCAAAAGCATTTTTCTCCTTCGCTTATTTGATAATATAAGCCTTAGATTTTGGGGTTTTATCAACAAAATGATATGAGATAGATAACCGATAAGCTTATTCTTCATGGCTTATCGTCTTTTATCATCACATATTTCATCCTATAAAAGTTACATCACTAAATTTTAGATGATTACATTAGATAAGTGTATACATACATGCACATACTTGGATTTGCTTATATTATATTAAATACTTACACTATAAGATATAAACAAAATAACCATTAACAATCTTTTGATTGTTAAATATTTGATAGATAACTCAGAAAATATATTCGAAAACTTATATTTTTTCAAATGTTACGTGTCTTACATTATTATTAATAATTAAATAAGAACCAATTATATTTGTGTATTATTACATCAAGAGAAAGTTCTAATGAAAGATAACTTTACGTGCGCGTGAACAATTGACCAAGCAAGCTTAATAGTACAGTAGGTTTCTACTGCTGCTCAAATTAACAAAATGTTCCTTATCAAATATATCATCCCTGTATGATTATATTTATATGTATATCTATATGGCGTCGATAATGATATAAACATAATGTATAATGCAAAATTAAAAATGAATGGTGTTAAATGTCTAATCTTTGCCGTTTCGTTTTAATTAATGTTATTTGAATGGAGGATGGAAACAAATATAGTTATGTATATGCAATATTTGTTTCTCGCTCTTATTAGCAATTATTTTTATATCCATGTAAATATTTGGAACATTACAAACACACATTCAAACACAGAAAATTGAGAAATTAAAAAAAAATGTTAATCCACAATAACAAATATTTTTATATCCTACTATTTTAGATTTATGTTGTATTCCACATACAACGTAAATCTACAAGAGTAGGATATGAACCGGTGACATTTTAAAGTCTATCTCAATGGCTTTGTGAACTGAGCATTAAAAATTATACGATCTCAGAACCGATATTAGGTAACACAGTAACTCATGACTCATTAGTGTCAAGTTGTTTTAAAAATACTATATATATAGTAACTATATACTATATATAGTTGCAACGGATTTATAAAAAACTACATTTCTAAGTGCCTATGTATAGTGGAGTATATAAGGATTTCCTAACCTCGTTCTTAAAAGGTACATAGCTTATCCGCTAAAAGTAGGTGTATTTTGTAATCGCCTTATGTATAAAGCTCAGACTTAAAAAAAGATAATTTAGACCACAATGCTCTTTGCCGCTTATAAATTAATTCCTCTAGCAAACATTTCGTGGTACGAGCAAAAAAGAAAGTGGTTAAGCTCGTTATACACAGCACTATTTCAAAATATCAACATTACTCCTAAATATCATCCCTATTTGGTGATGAACCAAAAAAACAGATCACCTTGTTATTTCTATTTCATCAAACGTAAAGTAAAAGTCACACGTAAACGTAAATAAATCGTTACTTAATATATCATTATTAATATTGACAATATAATATTCAAATTTTACTAAGAGCTTCAATTTTTAATATATCATATAATAAGTGATCAATGATAAAATATATTAAACACGAGTTTGATATCAACGACCTGTTATCAGATGAAAACGATCATATATTGAGGGGTAGGTATTGTGTAATCCATATCAACAGCATATTTAATGTTTGTGCTAACACATACACAGACAGATCTCGGTTTATTTTGAATTATATCATATCTATAAACTATACATGAACAGTCTTTAATGTTAGATAATATTGAATAGTAATTTATTGTAAACAAAATTATCATAGTTTACATAAGAGCATTGTTTTTTTTTAAATACATTTTTATGATTGTCTGCGAAGAACTAAAATTCAAGGTTTTGGCAATGGCGTAGATTCCCGCGGTTAATATAAACTGTTCTTGAGTGTATAGGAAGGTTATTTAATACTGATTTTATTAAATAATTGTTAGATGATTCATTATTTACTATTTTTAATAGGTTTTTTCTTACTAAACATTATTAAGATACTGGTTATTTTATAACATTGGAATTATTGAGTATTAAAAAGTAATTTAAAATTAAAACGTGCACCTGCGCGAGTCGTATGGGCAAGGCAGTGTACACACGGATAGCACTTTATAATTAACCGATAAGGAGGAGGGTACACTGTAAACAAAACCATTTTACACCTTCACTGTTTATGAAGTAGATAACTTCTTTAAGCTTTAATACTTGAAAAGTTTCTTTGAAAGAAAAACAAAAGAGAAATTGAGTATCTCTTATAAATAATATTTCTTTTTTAAATTTTTAAACTTAGCAGCTTTTTGGGGCTTATAATTAGTAGGTTGCAAAATAGGACAATAAAATACGACTTGACCAATTTTTGCCCCTTTATTCTTAGTACATGACCCATAATAAGTCTTATAGTTCTAGAAGAGGTCATTAAAACGAATGTTAGCGAATGCGGTCAGCTATTAGTGCAGCGGAGTGCAGCTTCCTGCCCCTTGCCAATTACGAGTACACCGGTATTTTAGAAGAAAGAATTAACTGTAATACAAATGTATAGAAGATATATCATAAAAATAATTTATTTGGTTTTGTAATTGTAAGCTTTATCGATATTTTGTTAACAGAATTTATGGAATTGATTTATTCTTCTCATAAAAATAAATCTAATTTTTGTTACATTTTATTGCATTTCCTTAAATAAATAAATATATAGTTAGTTTTCTTAATTTTAAATGCTGAAAGAGTGGTTGGTCTGGTCTCTGTGTTATTTTGGTTCGCCAACTATTAACTACACCGGAATAGATTGCTTGCTTTGGAAGAGAAATACTTAATAAAACCACACTCAACTATATCAAGGTATTTGGGTTCTATATTATTATTTTTTTCAAAATAAATATAACTATTTTCCACAAATAAAATGTATTAAAATTAATGGTTTTACAATAAATTTAATTGGTTAATATCTTCTTTAAATGCGAAATAATTATCTAGCAATTTGTGCTAAGAGCTGTGCAAACTGGGTAATTTAGGGTGGAGTCTGCTGTTTTGGGGCAAATATTTACCTGATGGGGGCCGATAAGGGTCATTAACCGTTGCAAATAGACTTCGAAGAGTTGATTTCGAGAAAACAAATTTCAAAGTTTTGAATTGTATTTACAATTTTATAAAGTTATTTCAAATGTTATGAAAAATTAGTTTTTAATAGCTAAATAAGGGACTATGATAAGAAGAGAAGAGATAAAAGTTTCTGTTTTAAATAATGTTCTTATTGTTTGGTGAACATGATATTTAGACTTTGTTTTATTTCTTAATATAATTAAATAATGTAGAATAATCTAGATAAATTTCATGGCAAAATTCAAAAATTCTATTCTATAAAGTTTTCTTTTAAAAGCGTTAGTGATAATTAGAAATCTAAATATGGAATATTTTGTTTATATATATTTTTTTTTTACAAACAACTAATCATTCTCATTTATTGAATTACTAACCTAGGTTAGTAATTAAGTCAAACTCTAAAATAGTATATATTTATATATACTATACTATTATTAGTAGGAACGTTTGGAAAACAATTTTAAGTAACCGGTTCATTAAAACTTAACTGACGAGTTTGACAAGAACGATTGTAGGTGAAGTGAAAGTGATATAGGATATTAGATTTCTATCTATACTTTTATTGGGTTTCGGTCAAACTTTATTATCGGAAGCTTTACGCGTTAGTTGACTAATCGATTAGTAGGTCACCTTCTTACAAGGTTTGTTTTAGCTTATTTAATGAAAACTGTACTGAACTATTGAACGTAAATTGGGTAAAAATCTAATTGAAAATTAATTCATATGTAACCTACATATTACATAAAATTTTAATTTTCTAAATTACATTAATTTCAAAAATGATTTGCATAAAACAATGGGTACTTAACAAAATAAGTAAAATGTAATATACGTTATCTGTGTAACAGCCCCGCTATTATCATCGCTTTGGCGGGTAGATATCAAAGTGGGGCAACCGCACCTTAGATTTAACTAAAGATTATTGTTATATTTTGTTAAGATGTTTTACACGAAACCCACATTAATGCACGTGGGGCTAATTATTAGATGTACTGTTGTTTTAAAATTTTAATACTTTTATTATTGTTATTGAAACATAATATTTTGTTAGATAATTAACATTATATTCTTTAAGGTGGGGCATATTGTTAGTAATATTTTGTATTATTCTATTTATATTCAAATAAAAAATAGTTTATTTCAATAGAACGACACTCTAAGGGTCCATTAGCTAGGCATTATATACTTAATGTCATTTCTGAAGAAAAGTGCTAAGGAAAAAATGCTTTCACTTTTAAAGCTTTATAAGATTTATGCGACAACAATATAATGATATAATTTTTAAAAATAATTTATTTTATATGAAAATTCGGTTCTAAAAATGTAGTTAAAATAAATGTCAACAAAAATATAACATACTTGAATGTTATCGTTCTCTTGATCTGGTGAGTGTCATTACATACTGTGTCAACAAATTGTCGGATTCGTAACGGAACGAAATAATTTTGATAGAAATAAAACACATACATACATCGAATAAATTCAACAAACTCATTATACACACCAATATATATTTTCATATACAATTAATATATAAAACCTCAATAATATAATTCCCACAGCCCGCATATTAATTAATTTCCCATTAAACAAATGAAGCATACATTTTTCGATACAACTAATACGCGTAATCAATATGGCCTTGTGAACTTATTGAACGATCCATCACAATTTAATACAATGTCGGTCCCATTTTAAAAGACCGGGACCGATTTCGTGAATTGCCTATTTATTAAAGATATATATTATATTAATTTGTTTTCGTAATAGTTAAACTTAATCTTGAACTTTATTTAGATACATTTCGTACTATAAGCGATTGTAAGCATAATTCTTTGTATCGCTACTATTTTGTATAACTTCACTTGTTATGGACTTTGAACTCTATGTTTAGCTGAGCGACGCACTATTACCACGTGTTTCTTTTTAAACATAATTTCTTCTAAGCATAACAAAGGTCAAGTGCCCAATGCTTACAAAGCGTTAATTCCTTTGTTACTTTAATACCAACTTCCTTCGAATTCGGTCGATATTAAACACTTACCACAACTTACTTACTCTATCAGAATACTTTTATCGAAACTGTGTATTGTGTAGTTCCATTTACACGCGATCTTTTATTCGTGTCAAATAAAAGCAAATTAATATATTAATAATAAATCTTTTTCTTATAGTGTGTTCAGTCTCACATAAAATATGTCTCGTCGGTCTGTAAATCAAAAACTTTCATTTGACAGTAGATCATTGATCTTTTTTAAACTGGTCTCCCTCGGGCTAAACCGAAGCAAAGACAAAAACTATTAACTTTTTGCAGAACCACGCAGACTTTTTTAATTATTTTTAATAAACTAACGTTTTAAAAGTAACATTTTATATCATCCTTCATCAAAGAGCTTCAGGAATGGTTCAAACTACCCTAGTTAGTCGGATATAATTTAAATTAAACATAAGTTTATGTTTTGCTTTCTAGTAGGTCTCTCAAAGATCTAACTGGCATAACAAGAATGATTTTCTTTTCACCTCAAAAGTCCATAATGGAAAATCTGTGAGTCACTCATATCGACTTCTCGCCTGTATGTGATTAAACAAGTCATACATACTTTCACGGTGGGTACGCCGTCCATCTTGAATTTAAAGCCCTTACACACCTGTGCGAGCGCGTGCGCATGTTTAAGAACAAATATTTGGAGAAAGTTGAGCGGCTATGAAGTTATAAGTATAGATTTGTATGGCATCAAAATTGTCATTATGATATATTATATATTTGAACAAGTCTTGAGGAATAGTTTCTCACTATTAAATTAATTAGTAATGATAATAGTTGTTAGGAAAGAGTGACAGCATTATTTATTTATTAACGTTTATTTATTTATTAACGCTGATTAACGCTTTTTATAAGCAAGTTATTAATAATCGAAAGTTGTATTTTTGCAACAGAGAGATAGACAAACACACACACACACACACACACACACACACACACACACACACACACACACACACACACACACACACACACACACACACACACACACACACACACACATACTCACACACATACTCACACACACACAAACACACACACACACACACACACACACTCACTTACCGACGGCCGGTCACCATTGTCAGTAAATCAGTTAACTGAACTGTGTCAAAGATATAGAAAGATTTTTTTAATGTTATGTCTATGTTTCAAATAGATAATTTACATCAATATATTATTTATAAGAGAAAATCACTTTAAAAAAATGGTAGACAATAACTTGTAAACATTAACTTATTTAAATCGTAAATAAAAATGTAGATTTATTATAATTATTGATTGTTATTTCCATATGATAAAGAGGAAGAAATTGTGTGAAAAATACGTTTAAATGTATTGACTACATGTTCTCCGAAACGTGATAAATAACTGTCATGCGAGTGCGGTCTGGATGTAAATGTTAAAAGCTATTGAAACAGTATTTTAGTTTGGATAATCTTCCATTAAGAGGATCGTTCTGAAAGAGGAAAAAACCCTTTGGGCCTTTTAAATAGACAAACTTTTAATTTTGTACACTGGCGGGATAAATTACAATAAAAAATAAATCAAAATAGTGATGTAACATAGCGTGTGAAGCGTGTGATACGCTCTTAAAGACCGGAATGCTTATTAATTGTATGGAACCGCTGCATACTACTGATGCATGCGAAAGTGGTTTGTCAAGTTCGGAACCGGTAGATTTCACAGACGTATTGAAAGGGGATGTTACGCCATACCAATTATATCCTGAGCTGTACAAGTAGGTGCTTTCATCAGAAAATATATGCAGGTGATGTAATTTTATATTTAAGAGAGGTCATTTTATTTATTGTTTTGGATATACTTATTATTTTGCTGTAAGGACAAGTTTTATAAGAATTCTAAATCTGTTGTTATGTTTCCGCATTTTGTTGTTTGATTATTTTTTTACGGCTATTGATTGAATTTTTCTCTAGTGCCTAGCATAATTTATTCACAAGCACACTTCTGCCATCGAGTACACTAAAATTGCTAAAACTGTCTCTGGAGAGTACATAGCAATTACTTAAAACAATATTTCACCTCACCTCGATACTCGATATCTCTGGAGCGTAATTTCGTTAACATTCCACGAAACGCTTCTAAGGAAATAAAATATTAACCTTATCCCGACGTAATATGTGAACGCGATAAAAATAAGAAATAGGGCCCCAAGACAATTTCGCGTTTTACTGATTTGCATCCCTCGCAGAGAAATACTCTAAGGACTGTTAACTCATTCATACCTTTGTGTATGGAGTGTCGCTGACTTGATGGTATTGTTCTAATTTCAAATTGTATTCTCTTTGTTTTTGGATTGCATTATGTAACTGTCAAATTGCATTTGACTTGCATCGTTATTTTAAACCAAAATAATCGTCTGAACTATTTAATTGGTCTTTATTTATTTATATTACAATTTTATGAAAATCAAAACTATTTTTTATGTTTTTCTGGTTGAGAAGTACTTATTCAGTAATATCCGTCTAAATTTCCTTTTTCCGAGACAAATGAATACCAAAATTGTTTTCACATGACAAAAGAAAAGATTGGAGTAATGGAGAGGAAATTGTGATGGATAAAATTCCAAAAAACAAGTAACGTAACAATGAGGACAGATTTAATTTTAAACAAACTCATAATTAAATAAAAAACGCAGGTATCTTAAATGCGCATGGCTGAGGCAACCGACACCGCATTCTCTCCATACACCACGGTTCAAATTACCAATCGCATATCATGATATGTCATGGACAACGTAATATTTTATAAAACACGATTAACAGACAAACATATAACAATTAGAATGTATGATGTTTATCTTCAATTCAATATACAGTGAAGATTGTTTTAAGAAAATGCTCTACATAATGTAAATTATTTCATACGGAAAAGTTGTTGCAGAACCATTCTCTTTATTCAAATGGTATCGTTATTAAAATTCTGTCTTATAACGTATTCTAATCAAACACCGCCATTGTTCCATACTATGCCATAGGGTCATGGCCAGTTCCTTTACATATGAATGCAATTTAGATACTATATATCACATTATATTAACAATAGCGTTTAAAGTCGTATAAATAAATATGTGAGGACCACACACCGCGAAAGAAAACAATTTCAAGAATTGCAATTACATCAATTATTAATATTTCTTAGTTGGCACAAGTATGTCTTCGTTTGCATCAATTGTAAGGAGCATCCAGACTTAAAAACTCTGTATCAGTTTTTATGTTTTTCTCCATTACTTCGGGATTTATCTTTTCTTTGTTTTACCAACATTTTGTTCGAGACTGTTTTATTTCTTTTACAAAACCTGTTTTCTTACGATGTTTTTTTCATGTCCTGTAATCCTAATTCTTACTTATAAATGATAATGATTTGTACCGCTATATAAATTCTAAAATAACGTATGGTTAATTCTACTTACATCTCCAGTTATAAATGTCTTCCAAGATTGTCTGTCGTCCCGTATTCATGAAATTTGACTCCTTCCCGACCGTTGAACGTAACCTACTATCTTTTCGACCTGGGTGGCGTTTATTGGCTCATTTGTTCTGTAAGGATTCTGCCTGTTACCGTTTTAGACAGCAATGGATTTGGTATGAAGATTTAGGTTAGTTTTAACCTTAAGTTGGCTATTACAGTAGGTGGTTCGAAGTAGCAGTCGACGTTAAATATGTAGCATATCTAAAAGACATAGTGCTCTAGATATTAGGTTACAAGATGTTCTGTTGTAGATCTCGTTGTTTTCTGAGAAATATTTTATGTAAGTATATGTTTCCTTTTTAACTTTTGGTAATGTTTAAATGTAAATTATCGTATGCCATCTTGTAGATGAAATCACAGGAAGTAATTGTAATATGTAGGAAAAAGTTGTTTCTGGTATTAATAATAATAATTAATGGATTTAAGACCAAATATTTTTATTTAAAATTATTAATATTTTAACAAATATTATTAAAAAAAAGATATATTTTATTTAACATAAATTGATACGATCAGACCAATAACGATGTTATATTTATTACTAACTTTTATCGTAGCTTTGATTACCTTATGTATAAATCATATGAATTCATTATGTGTACTGAAAATTCATACAATAAATGTACAAACACACAAATATCCCCTTTAATATATCAGTGTAACAAAGGACTTTCCAAAAATTATCAAATATTAAGATTCGACACACCATTATTTATTATTCAAGTCACGATTTTTCAGAATGGAGTAAGATTATATTGGGATTTTGATTTTGGGAAGAAAACTCTTGCGAAGAACAATTCTTTCCATATATTGCCAACAGTTTTTATTAAGTAAAATAAGTATTTTGTACATACATATTTAGAAATTAAATTTAATAAGATTTGTCGATTCAAGTTGTTTCGTAAATTTTAAGAAATGTCCGAGTCAATGTATATCTAATGTTAATATGAAATAATATAAAAAGTGACATACATTTTGCAAATGTTATTGCACTGTAATTTTAAAAGCATTAGCCCCTTTACATTATGTAATATGGCTTATGAACATTGAAAGTAAAAACATTTTAGAGCAGTACTTCAATTGCATAAAAAATATTATAAAAAGTAATGAAACCGCGTTTTACAATCACTTATTAAATAGGCTTTCAAAATATGTTTTAATTATTTGAAATAACGAGAACAAAAACCATTAATAAAAATAACGATTAATTAAATAAAATCGTTAACTGAAAGTGCGTTCATATAATCAGAACAATAAAAGCTCCAAAAGTTCCAATAAAGGAAATTGGAATTAAAAGGAGGCATACCTTTTAAGGGATCGCAAAACCATTGATAAATGTGGGAAAGTAACCCTCTCGAGCAGGTTCCGTATATGGCGTGTAAGTGGCGTAAACGTTCTTTAACGTAAGAAGCAATTTGGCGTAGCAATTACTTTAAGCTCGTGCATAAGCCTGAGTGAACATAAATTAAGGTTCCGCAGGAAAATGTGTGATATTTACGAGGATATTGCAATATCGGGGACCCGTTTATTAATCAATATCGTCTAAATTAGACCTTATTATGGCATGTGAAGAATTTTGTTACCGAATATTTTAATAATTGTACGCATCACTAAAGGTACATCTCTAACAAGGGTGTATTAAATATTAACAAGCATGTTTCTTCAAACTTATCTTACTACATATTAAAAGGTAATCTTTTTTGTTTCAGGTACGTGAAGTCAATGATTTCTTAATAAAGATGAAAGAACAACTGTACGAGGGATGTAAGTTGCCTAATAATTCTTAGTATAATGAATTATACATTATATATGAATAAATCCTTGGCTTAATTTAAAATACGATATAATTTTACATACAGCCATATTGTTAATCTTAGAAATAATAAAATGCCTTTTAAATAATAAGTATTCTTTGCTTATATCTCTTAAGATTCAGACCTCATTCACATACTAATATGGTAGAGTGGTAAGTACTAGGTGATTGATCGTGATCCTCATTGAAATGGTCTATTACTATATAAGGATATTATGACATTCGTCACGCTGGTACCTCAATGTCACTGGCCAGATGTTTTATACAGCTCATAAATTAATTATATAAACCTACAAAATACGTAACTTAGCAATTTGAAAGAGAACGAGCATGTAATGGTTAGGTATAGAGTCAGAAAGAGATAGGTATCTCTACAAGCATTAGTAATCTAGATCCTTGAACGAAACAAAAATATTTATTAAAAACGATAATTTTGATATTGTTAGGAAATATATAGTTTAGGCTAGATTTTATTTATTGATTTGAAGTATTTCCTAGATGATCTCTAGGTAGTAGATAGTAACCTTGTCTATTGAGCCGTTCTGAGGGTCGTTGGTTCGGTTCCTACACAAAACTATTACTTATATGACCCACTAATTGTTGTGCAGAGTCGTCTTGTATTTTATGTCAAATTCTATATTATTAAAAACCTTCAAGAAATAAAAAAAAAAAAACTATTTTTAAGTCGAAATTCTAAATCTATATAATTTAGTTAAAAATATAAAATAAAAAACAAAAATTATATAATTTTTGCTGTTATAACATTTCGTCAATGCTATTGTATTAATTTGCTTTGTATTTCGTTCCAAGTGTAGAGGTCAATGAACTCCAATTATTTATCAGACGCCATTGTTAGGAACAAAAGGACTTATGAAGAGATAATTAAAAAACTAGCAAACGTTCAAATATATTAACAACTACGTTGACTAATAACACATATAAGAGTATATTCCTGTACAAAAAAATAAAATATGCCTAGCAATACTGTGTAAAATCGATGCTATAAAGTTAAAAAAAACACAAATATTCCATAGACATTTTGAAATGTAGCTTTGTATGCAACAAACCAGAGAGGTTATTTTTCATACTAACGACCTGGCAACTGTTTGGGGAGACCGTTCAAATAAACATTTCGATTTTCGAACCTATAAGTATCTTTTGAAACCCATTTCCGGTAATTGGAGAGAATATGCCATTTTATATCATATTCAAAACTAAACTACTTAAATTATTATTTTAGTTTTCAATATCTTCCTCTTCCAATCAAATTCCTTGAAAAGTTTGTTAAAATCCTCTTAGGAATTCTTTTTTATTTTATCTAGACTAATAAAACGTATTGGCATAAAAAGTTAGGGGAAGTTTTATTTAGGTATATTACTTATTTTACTATTGCGTCAATACGTAATGGAGCGTAATAAACAGTAATGAAAGAGTAATATTAATTTATTGACGTATGAATTAAAGTAATAATGAATGATGTATGAATAAATAATAAATAAGTCTTTTTAATTTTCAGAACAATGCATTATGATAACATTAACATATTAAATAATTTAAATATAGACTCACATGTAGAGCAAAACAAACCAAATCGTTTTGACCTTCGCTCAATATTTATATTCTCAGTTGTATTTTATTTTAAATCATGTTTGAAGACCAAGGCTACCTGTTAGTTACGTAAATATTAGTCACCAGCTTTATAATTATTATAAATAAAACAAACATTATAAGTGATGAGACAATTCGTATTATTCCGTAACATTAAATTATGACATATGAAACCTATCTGAAGTCTAGATTATAAATACATGTACCTGTCTATTAATATAGATAACATACCTTTACATAAAATCTCTGTCAATTCTATAAGTTCAAGTGATAATGACTGAGGGCCCAGACAAGTGGCTTTAGCGCTTGTCTATCTGTTTCAAATAAGGCTAAAACATCGCTTACTTTATATATGTAGAATAGACAACGAACGTTTGTAGTTTGGCTACCGTTTCAGATAAGTCTTATCTATGCTTGTCCTAGTATTATAGTTTCTTAGGTAATGGTTTTTTTTATGAGTTACTTACACTTACTATGTTCATCACATTCATCACATAACATTACTTTTATCGATTGTCTTTATAAATGTTGTTGGGTGTTTGTTAAAAATTCATTAATAAAACACTTTTGATGTGTTCTAATTACGTAAAGGGCAATGAACTCTGTCTTATGATAAAGGTTTTTGTGTTAATTGTATTTCTTATTAGGCACGTCATTTGATATCCGATTATAAAGATAGCAATGAAGATTAATTTACTGTTTTGTATCTATTTACATCAAGACGAGAAACATAGTAGAGTATAGTAAAATAGAATATAATCATTATTTTCAGAGAAGGGTATGAAAAAAACAGGAGTTGTTATGAATGTTTATGTCAAAATCTTTATAATATATTTTTATTTTGGGTCAATGGCATACATAAAAAGAAAATATTTAAGAATTTATACGTATTAAAAACTTAATGACTAACGCAAATTATTATTGTTTTTATATTTCGTTCTATTATAATGTAATACATACCATTCATAGCTAAAAATTAAGACGCAAAAGTATTCCCGCGGTTAAATACCGGAAACGCGGTTAAATACCGGAAACGGCGGACGGAAAAACATGGCTTCGCTTTCAAAGAGAACGTTAAGGGTTTAAAAATGCACGTGTATTATTTAAGACGTTATTTTTCCTAGAATTTTATTCCCATTTTTAAGAATGTAATATTAAATATGTTTTAAAAGAATGTATTAGAATAAATAAAAATAGATACGATATATTTAAACAATATTCATTAATTCATTAAAACAAACATAGTGCAGCTAGTTCATTATTTATATAAACCACATGCAGAGAGATTATAAAGGTGGGACACTGTGTATGTAGGTGTATGTGTGTGTGTTCATATATGTGTGTCACTACCACGCGAACCGAATAACATATTAGTTTTAAGTATTCAGAACAGAAGATGACCTGAACGATTTATGCTCTCGACCTGATAGAACTTGACTCTCCTTTTTTCCATAAAATGTACTGCCGGTCCTTTTTTATAAAATGTATGATTTATGAAACCTGTATGATTTTTTTTTACCCAACTTTAGGAACATATTTGAGATAACCGCTTGCAAGAATAAGAGAACAAAAAAACTATTAAAAATTAAAATAAGTCGTTTACTTAGTTGCTCGTTGATTTTATTTTTAATTAGCTTCTGGTAAATATTTGAGAAAACCGCTTAAGTGTCATCAGTGTGAATAATTATATTCTTACAGGAAACTAAATAACAAAAACAACAAATGAATCATTTACTTAGCTGCTTGAGGATTTCTTGTTTGTTAAGACACGGTAAAAACTATCTTCTATTGGAAAAATGCCATAGTATGCAATGCCATAGACATTTAGAAATCTTATCACGTATCTTAGGCCGTTTGAAAATGTCAGCTAAAGGGCAACAATAAAAATAGGCGAATACCAAAGGACGGCGTAAAAGTACGAGTGTAGTGCCCATTGTTGGTACTATTACCCTATTGCTTGTAAAACGTGACTCAATTCCGTTAAAACGAACTTTTACGAAGACTGTTATAGATAGCGATTGTAAATAAACAACGTTAGTATTTTTTTCCTTTTTGCGTACGTTTACAAGCGGGTCTTTATTAATAAAAATTAAACAATAACAACAAAATTGTTTTCTATATTTAAACGTGTTTAAAGGTACATTTGTTTTAAGTCAATATTTTTTATATATAAGTACATATTTTTGTAGATACATACATACATATTAACATACATACATTCTCAGTAATCTACTGGAAACATTATAGTAACTTTTGTAGTAGCCGCAGGGCCTAGCTTTATCAGGTCATATTTAGGGCTGACTCGACTGGTAATGTAATTTTCTTCTGATCTACTTGAATCAAGTATTAGCTGCATTTCGTAAAATGACTGAGAAAATGATCTGATGCATCAACATAGAGTACCATAGAGTAGAATTTTAGATGAAATTCGTCGTTTCATGAAAATAAGCACATTACTACGTAACTAGTAATAAACATTATTAAAAACTTACGTCATCTTAAGTTACATAAAGGTTTTTATATTCAGAAATATTACTAAGTACATATTCTTTAATATTACCAAAAGCTCCCACGAACGAGATTATGGCTTTTGTCTGCAAGACCCATCTTGTATCAAATATATTTTCAGAACTAACTATTTCTCGCGGCTTTTGTCAACAGACAAAGACAATATAAAAGCCAACACAGAAATGTCTTTGAAATTTGGGAAGAAATATACAATTTTCTGTGTAAAAAGTTTCAATAGCGCGATCTTTTTTGCATACTAACGTCATCTAGTAAATTCTATTACCTTCTTATAGAACGGTTTTTGTTTCCATTGTGCTCATAATGCATGAATAATATAGGTTTGAGATAGTATCCCAATTCTTATAACATTGGACAAACTGGGATAGATTTTAAATCTTCCAATTGTGAAAACCAGATTTCAATCCGTTCGATAGTTTCAATGTCCCTTATCTTATTCTTTTATATCAAATGTACATTTTTTTATAAGTAGGGTAGATTTATATAGATTTGTAAAGGATACGTATACACTTGAATTATTAATTCAGGATACAATATATCATATATAAGAATGCGCTTCACAAAATATTGTATATGATTCATTGTGTAAAGTAGATCTAGATCGAGGTCAAAATATTTGTTTGTATCCCTTACTTTTACATCTTAAAGGATTTTGCTTTCAACATGGATTTTGTTGATGTTTTCCTCAAAAGAAAGATTTAGCTGTTTTGTATACAAACAATCCTTTTAATAATTTAGCTTATAGAACATAAAGATTTTTTAAACAAGGTAATAATTTCATTTATTTAGATACTCTAATAATTATCGTTTCTTTTCAGGTTTTTCCCAATTTCATTTAATATATATTAAATTAATCAAATACATTAGAAATAGAAAGTAGTTTTCGAGACTTCTAGTATTAATTATACTTAGAGAGATTTATTATGCACTAAGGTGTAATTATTCCAAAATATGATATAAATTAATATATAATAAAATTATCATTTTGTAATCAAATAGATATCATTAATTATGTTGATTTTGATCAAACTAATATAGTATGTACACGAATTATAATTTAAAAATATACATGTACATTCTTGTTTGTTTGTTACTTAGGGGATAGAGCTTGATAGATTTATATACATTGAACACAGAATCACTGTAGCCTGAAAAAAAAACAATCATTATTCTCACTGGAATATACAAGAATATGCTGGAATATATTTCTGTAGGAAAAAAGAAGCGAGCACCATTCGCCAGAGGGTGTGAAGACGCTGGTTTAGATCTCTGCTTCTATTCCCCTTGCAAGTAAAGCCGCGGGCAACAGCCAGTCAGTAATAAGTATGAAAGATAAATAACAATAATTCTAACTAAATCTTAGATCCAATATGAGGAGAAAGTGTGAATAATCCCCACACATTTATGATATTGAGGTTCGTCTAATTACGTTTGGTATCACGTGTGGACTACGGTTAATATTGGTTATGAGATAAAATATATTCGTATAATAATTATTAACAGAATATACTAGATCTAATTATTATGTTATTTTTGTAATTAAACTGTCCTGAACCGAATTGAACTACATATTTACCCGGCTATTTACGTGAGTAAATAAATCGTAATTTTCCCTATTTTCGAAACCATTCCCATTCATGAGTTCGAACCATGACGGATCAATTGTTGTTATATGTAATATATTTGAAATCTTATTTTAAACATTCTAGTTAGATAAATTTCAACAAATTAATACTCTCATTTAAGAATAATATAGTATAAAAAAATAAAAAAAGCAAAAAATTTAATATCAAGTCCTATCAGTTCAATCGGTTTTTGAACGTTATAAAGTTATACTAAAGGTTAAATCCCTTCATCCCAAAACGACATATAGTGTAATTCTCACATAATAAGTAATCATTCAAGAAACATTCTTATCAACTAGTTCGTGTCACGCGACGTGCCTCAACTTATAATTAAGTTAGTAAGTGAAATGCTCGTCAGCACGCCGCCTTTCATAAATTGTTCAAATGTTTATGTTATCGTGACCAATACTCGGTTATTAGCAAACTTAGTAACAAATTTAAATTCTATTTGAGTTATAATTGGAGTTTTAATTAGTTAAAAAGGCGTTTTAAATAATAAGTTAAAAAGGCGTTTTAAATAATAAGGGTATATTTAGTCTTAATTATATTATATAAATATGTAGTACCGTGAAAATAGGAATCTTATCTACAGCTTCCACGCTAGGTAAGATCATTATATATAAGATATCATATCAGATCTTTGCTCTATGAATGTGAAACTTATCAGCTTCAATTGATTGAAAATAATAACATAATTTAATATAACTTCAAGTTATTATTTAAATAATTTAATTATGTAAACGTCAAGTCATTCAAATGGGCTGTTAATTATCTGTGACTAATCTATCGTCTGATAAAAGTATTACATAATATTATATAAAAAATGTAGCTGCAAGGTCGGGTGTTCGAGAGGTGAATTTGCCGAATAACTGAGTCAAGGCAAAGTAAACAAAAAGAATAAATAATTTACACGACCTCAACATTTGCATATACATTAATTAACATATAAAATATTGTATTGTAACAGCTAGTAAAAGCCGTTTAATAAAAACATTTAAAAATAATTTATCCATAAAAAAAATAAAAAGTAACGGTCTTTAAAAACCTAGAAACTGGTTTTAACGTTTTATGAACAACCCTTAATCAATATTCGATGTATTACTATTTATGTACATGTGTTTTGTTCATGTATTCATCTCTTATGGTCATCTAGTAAGAAATAATGTATTTTCCTTGAATATTAATTACTCTCACATTCTTATTTTTAATATTGTCTATTATCATAATATGAAAAAGGTAATAAAATGTACAATATTTGGAATATAGATACAAAATAATAAAAAAAATGTTTTAATGACACTCAAATTAAAGTAAATATGTTTTAATGATATTTATCATGCCTATAAGTTTTTGTTTAATTCCCGATAGTATGACAATGTTGCAAGCATTATCACGAAATACGCGCTGAAATATCTTAATTTCCATAATAAATACATAAACAAGAGGGTAAATTACATTAGCTATACATAATGTGGAAAGAGTATGTGTATTATGGTTTTTTTTATAAGTAGAATAAATAAAATTATTAGAACGTTAGTAAAAAAAAGAAATTATGTTAATTTTGAATAGCTTACGAACCGCTGTATAGGAGGGTTCCTATAGTTTTTTAACATTAGTAGGCTTATGAATGTTTAGTTTGAAATATGATATAATTTGTAGAATATGTAATTATTTATAAATTTTATCAAATTCCGGAGACGTCATGCAAATGAATATAAACAAGAAAGTTAATACACATAATAATATTTTGGTATATTATTTTAATATGTAATATCCATGTTGTCTCAATAGTTTTCCGTGTGTCCAATGAATTGTTTATGAGACTGGACGTTAATCTTTATATATAAGGGTGTCGTGATGTATAGTCCGGGAGTTGGGATACTTTTGCTCCTTGTACGTGACTTATTTTAATTTTGAAAATATATATTATAATATATAGCCATGTTAAGCTTATTTAAATGTATATAAATATAGAATTAAAAATAAACCGAAACGAGCAGGGATTCGAATCCGCGACCTCTGGGAAACCGTCCCGTCGCTCTACCAATTGAGCTACCGTATCAATTACTTAATTTCTGCTCCAGCTTATTGAAACATATAACTTCATTAATGAATTACTTTTGAAATATGATAAATAACTAATATTTAAATTACATTTATATGATCTTAAAATGATCTAAAAGTCAAAGTCATTCAGTAAGTAGACTTATCGGATATGACTTATCGGATCTGTTCGAACGCGCCCTTCAGCTGCGATTATCCAATTACATACGTCTTGGCTGAGATATGCTCATTTAAATCAAGGCTGATATCGTTTAACATAACTATGATTGAGAATGTTGTAATGCGTGTGTGTGCCGCATCTAATAGGAGTTGCGTTTATTGTAGTATCCGTTTCTATGGCTGGGTCTGGCTGTGTTGTTATCAGAGTTAGTAAGTTGTACCTAACCTTGATAAGAAAATGACTCGAGTTTCTTTATAGTATTTTTAATATGATCATTATCAATATTAATTTTTTTATTATATTTATTTTTTAATAATACTTGGGTTTTCTGAAACCCCAAAAACGAATGTAGTAATCCGGTTAACAAAGATAATTTTGTTACTCAGTGGCTGCTTTTTATGATTATTTTTATTTATCTAATAGTAGCAATCATAATAGTCCAATTTAAATACAAAAAATAACCTTAAATTTATCAATAAACAGACCTTTAGATGGTTATTAGAGCGAATATTCATAACAGAGTATAAAATAAACAATGTCATGAAAGTAAAAGCAGTAAAAAATAATAAAAAATATTAATGTGATGCAGAAAGTTCTTTGCGAATATAATGGATATTTAACGGTGTTTTTGCGTAGTTTTTATAATATCTTACTTTCTCTATTCAATATACATCCATCAGAAATAAGGCACGCAATGGACTATTTTTTATCATTATACTTGGACCTGTCTAGACTGTAGAGTCTAGACTAAAACAAGTTGAGAGACTTTGTACGTTTTCAAATGGAAGCAGATTTTTTTTCTTGTTCAAAAGTTTGATATTGTAATATATTTTTTCTTGAGTATAAAATTTTAAAATATTTAATATTCCCCTCAACTTTATTTACTTTATAATAAAAACCTATGTCTGTTAAATTTATTTATTATGGTAGATATTTTTATTTTTGTTGTATTGAAATCGACAATTAAGTCAAAGAGTTTTTAAACGTAACCAAAGAATTAATCCATCCAAGAAATTAACAATATATGAATTATTTAACTGTTTTTGCTTATAAAACAACATGACATATTATATTGCATTCTTTACGACACACTGACAAATATTTCCGAGTTTTTTGACGAACATTTGTCATTAGTCATTTTTTTTGTCAAAACAACGTTTATAAATATTTCCTGGAATATTGTTTGTATGAAATAAGTGATTTGGATGACAGCACCTTTAGTCATGTGTGGTTGTTTTCTTTCATGTTCCAAAATAATAAATTTAGTATGATAAAAAAACTTTGTAACAAAAACTTAAAGTGCCTATAATTATAATTAACATTCCGAAAAGCTTTAACAGTAATCATGGAGATTTTATCACAATAAAATTGTAACAAAATATAACAATCATATTTAACAATACAATAAAAAAGAGGAAAACTATTTCAACTTATAAATATAAACAAAAACCAATCAAAAGTTAACCCTAACTCAAATGTGGATCAGAAATTCCGAACGATATTCTCACTGCTTTCGATCCATTGGTCAAATCATTTGTAACATATTCTATCTTACAAGTACGAACCTTCAGTGACCCTGTCTCATACAAGTAATAAAATTTTGATCCAATATCTTTCAGTTCAGAACTAAAAGAGCAAATACTAGTCCACCAGCTAAAGTAAACAACTATACTTATTGCTATCGCAGGCTTTCTTGTAAATATTAACTGTGTATAACAAATATTTTGGATATTGCTTAGCTCATCTGTCTGCTCTTCCTGTGTAAACATCCTACGCCTACAGAACTATTGAGGAATTCATTATAGTGCTTAATACTGGACCATAAAGGTCATTATACCCTGAGGTGTTCATGGTTTTGTTAGGGTTTGAAAGTGTTGTCTTATTTCATTATTAAAGTCACGTGTATGACCACGTGTTAAGTAGCTCAATTCTGATTATAAATTTTTGGTCGACAAAATATGATATCGAGTCTTACGGGATTATTCAGTTTAATAACTACATTTAATATTTCCATATAAATCACAATTATGTCTTAAATCTAAATATAATGATCAGGAGTAATGCCAAAGTTATATCTGATATGATTCCAAGAAAATGAATATTAAATTTAATAATATAAATATTGCTAATTCACTATGAATAGGAGCAATATCAACAAGTCATTGTTTTTAATTATAGAGGCAGCGTGAGTAAAGGATCTAAACTTAGTCTAATTCGTCAGTCAGTTTAATACATGTGTCACTTACTATTTAGGTCTAAATGTAAATTGATTTATTATTTCTTTTAAGAAATCATTTAATGAATAATAAACTATTACGACTAAGGATTCAAACCCACCATCTCTAGGATACCGTCCCGTCATTCTATCAATTGAGCTACCGTATCGCTATCCGTTTAGATGAATTTAGCATGCTATATATGATCGTCTTTATCGAGACAGTGTTATTATTTATTTTGAATACCTATATCTTGTTTTCTGTAAAGAATTAGAAAAGTTGTGTTAAAATTAATGTTTAATATGTTAACTTACGTAAGTTAAATCGATTAACATGAGTCTTATTTAAATTTCCACCAAGCACCTCTAAGGATCTTGTAAGTTCTATATTTTATTGAATATTTAGTTTATAATCATGTAATAATAAAACTATTAAAAGAACTAACTTAAACAGATTAACTCTTAGCATAAGTTTCTCAAATCTAAATGTGACACATTGTTCTTTATACTCCTGACAAATTACTTTCTTATCTACTAACAGCATAATGCAAATGGGCACTAAAGACGTTTTCTTTTAACAATATCGTGGTATTTTGAGAGGTATCTTATCCGTTGACCAAGGACTGGCTTCAAAGAACTCTAAACCTTATCTCACTGAGATGTCGTTTAAGAATTCGTCAATGACTAGACTGTCACTGTCACTGTGTTCTCAGGAATGTATTTGTTTCTTAAAAACTCGGATTGATAAGATTTGATACTTTATTTTGCCTTGACAAATATAGATAGTAAACAAAATGTATTACGATAAATGTAGATTATTACTATCTATGTATATGTAATATATATTTTAATAAGTGCCTCCCAGTAAGAACCTACCTACAATGACAGACCTGTCGTGATCACGAATGGTATTCATTACCGCTACGTTAGTATTCATTACTACTAGAGGTTGCTCGTGACTTCTGGTGATTTCGGTACAGTCGAGGTGACAAATGAGCATAATCCGTATTAATACTACAAAGAATGTTTGTATGTTTATATGGTGAGAATAATCGGTGGACTTCTACACTAATTAAAAAATATATATTTGAATGTACTTTTTCATATCGATATAGCTTAAATGTTATATTATATAATGTAAACGTATCAAAATATTCATAAACATGTATAGTTATGATAATTTATCTAAATTTGAAATAAATACAAAACGAAATTATTTATTAATTATAAAAACGAATTGTTCGTTATATATTTATTTGAAACTTAAATTTAATTTAACTTTATTATCGCAGATTTAAAACATACAAAGTTTCGGGGTAAATATGTGTTTTTTTCATTTAAAAAGCCTTGACAAGATCTAGTATTCTATAAAAGATAAAATTAAATACATAGTTAAAATATGGATAATAAACGTGTTCTGGTTTATGCAAGTGTTTAAAGAACATTAGAGAAAACATATCAGAAAATATGTTTTTTATTCGGTCATTATACGCTTCGTATCTAATATCCCTGAGGTATTGAAAATCCTTTTATAATCGGAAAATTATCGGCTAGGAAATAATGCAATTATCTTTTGCGGAATATCATCCTTCATTTAATATAGGATCAGTTTTATCTTAGCATGCTTCATTGCACAAAATTACCTTAAGCAAGATAGATTGCGTTTTGTCCAGAGTTGAAATTAACAGAATCCCTTAAATAGGACGGACAAAACAAAAATAGTTTAAATTCTTATTGTAGAGCTTATAGACCTAATAACTCTGTTTAATTAATTTACTTACGAAACGAACGGACAATCTTTGTGACAATTGCTCAGGAAATTTGTATAACAATTTAGCATTTAATAAAGAAAAACAAAAATAAGACTTTTTTAAACCAATTTGAGTATTTATTGAATGTAACTAAATAAAAAACAAAAGTGTACGCTTTTTGATTTTACTTTTTTTTTGCTTTTTAGTAATATTTCACGGTAGAAAATATTAAACAAAATAAAGCATGGTTTTTGTTTGCTTTTAAAATTTAACCCGTTTCGACCCTTTCATAAAAGCGGACATTTCCATAAAATATCTACACTTACATTGTTTGACCAATATCAGCAGAAAAAAATAAACTGAATAAATCTCAAGATAGCAATCATTAGTTCCGTGTTAAGGTCAGCAAATCGTGTATTATTTAGTTTAAATTGACTTATTTGAGGATATTATTATCTTTTCATTTCCAGCTTGCGGCTCCTTAAATTAAATTACTCTTAAGACTGACGTGACGTTAGATATAATTAGGTAAGGCATTTCTCAGAACGACATTCAACTTCATTTTGTTTTCTTCTGAAGTGTCATAAATCTGCATTGCGGAAGTAAACGTGACGACATCTCCACAAAATTTAATTAAAATTGCCTAAATTTTAGGTAAAATTTTGTTAAATCAAGAAACAAGCTTTGAGTGTTTTTACACAAGCCAATATATTGTTCCTACATCGAATTATAAAAGAAATACTTTGAAATACTATTAAAACTACTCGTACCATAGCTAGGCAGCTAGGCATTAAGGAGAGAACAGATAAACAAAATTAAAGTGGAACAAAATATGTTTTAGTGGAACAAGAATTTTAGCTAGTGGTTATAGAAATTTAATAAAATTTTAATGTTTGAAAGTATCAAAATATTAAAATCAAAATATATATTTTTTTTCTAACTATAAAATGTACATAAATATAGAATGAAAAAGAAACAGATACGGGCAGGGATTCGAACCCGCGACCTCTGGGAAACCAACCATCGTTCTACCAATTGAGCTACCGTGTCGCTGTCCGTCTCGGTGATTATCTTAATTAATATTTTATAAATATATTTCATCCTTCTCGTTACTTAATAAATAATATAGATTTTTAAATATTAATATTTAGTATAGTTTAGTTAGTTATAGTTTGATTTAATAAGTATATACTATACTATGTACTAGTATCTGTTATATATCTCCTATTGTATTGTAAATTTTCGTCGATAGATCTTGAAATAAAGGCTGTTTTCGATCCAAGGGTAGGTGATTCCTTTTGATTGGATGAACGGCTTTAGGCACTTCAAGAGAACCTGTCCTTTTAAATCCGTATATAAGTTAAATTTATTCACAATGTTACGTCTTTCATTGATTACAAATGTTATTAAGCTACTTGATAGAATTTAACTTAAGGAAAACGTTGTTTGGAAACAAGTCAATATTTTTAAACTAAATAAACATTTATTTAACCATATTGAAAAGTGATTAATCTGGTAATAAATCAGACAAGTAAATATTAATTTATTATGATGAATCATATTATCCTAGACAGACGTAGTAAACGTATCCTTGGGTTTCCTAGATATTTAAATATTATACATTATACCCTAAATCCTAGACATTATAAACTTCTGTAACGAGATCATAATCAAAGTATTTAGCAATGCACTTGCAATTGTTTTGTTCAACAAGACAGACAATGGCCGATAAGGTAGGTACGTGTTTGCATCGAGCGAGTGGAATCCATTGTGTAGCTCCTTTGTGTGAAAATAGAATCGTCCGTATTCCAAACGAAAAGTATCTAGAGTTTATATTCTATGAGTACCAGGAATGTAGAGACTATTCGATTCTATTACAAAACATTGAAATAAAATCGATTATTCCTGAACTCGATTATATTTTTGAGTTTATAATAAAGTGAAATTTCTTTATTTTATATTCATATTATTCCACTGCGCCAAACAAAGAGAAATCGAAATAATTCCGTCTTCTCTTGAGGATTGTTATTACGTTATTAGCTTTCGCGTGTCTTTACTTGATTTCGAGAAAGGCTGTGTTTGCGGTTGGTACGTGTCAAGTTATTAGAAGTGTATGATTTTGTAAGAATTATTATTATACCACACTTTTCTGTCCTCTGTAAATACGTTTTAAGTTATCTATAACCATCTTAGTCATATTATGCATTTTTGAAATAAATATGGGATAAAAATAAATTAAGGGATTTTTCTTGAATTATACCTAGGAAAATTCTCAAGCATGTCAGGTCTTATAACACAACACAACACAACTTGTGGTATGATTATTAGTGTCTGTGTGTGTGTTATGTGTGTCCACAACCTATAAAGATATATAAAAAAAACCTTTATTAATTTCTGGCACTGTACACAGATGAGAACCGATAATGATTTTAATAGAGGTCGCGCGTGATTGTCATCTTAATAAATAATATTTAAGAGACATGAACAATAAATAATTCGTATAATGCCCCCAAAACATTAATTTATTTAAAAATAATTCAAGTGGTAATTAATTTAATTAACTCTGCTAAGCGAAGGTGAAATTTCAATTTAAATAGAAAAGTTTTTAATTTACTTAGGTAATTGAATTACGTGCTTGTACTTAATTTATAGGGGATGTTAATTATTCAAGAATTATATTATAATATTTTATATTAATACGTGCTTTATTTAGGTATAGTTATTAGTAAGGCAAGTTCAAATTGTAGAGGTTTTCTTATATTTTGTTACTGAAAAAGGTCTGGAATATTCGAAATAAGCATACCTACATAATAATAAAATGGACGTAAAACCTTTGAATCTAATAAAATTTTCCCAACATCCTCATATTCTAATAAATACAATTGTATTTTTTTACGATTACCATTTAGGAAACTGGTTTTTTGATTTTCTTTATATAAATAAAAAAGTAATCAATATTAATCAATAAAAAAAATACTTTTTTGTTTTTTTTTTAATTATCGTCTAATTACGTAGTTATTAGAATGGAAGTGTAAATAAATTTATGTTAGTTAGTCAGTTTTCTTTAATCTTCATCGCTTTTATTATCGAGGGCTCATAACATTTTCGAAAGAAAAGCGTTCAAAGATTTGTTAAACTTTTTTACATGTAAATTAAGTCAGTTAATTAATGTTATATGTGTGTATATACAAACAATATGTATATTTGTTAAATTAATCTATTTTATTTATTTAAAAATAAAGAAGATTTGATTGGAAGGGGAATTCAGGCTAGTTGTGAAATTTAGATAACAAATTCAGAAACCCTGAATGGTAGAGAGGCTGACTATCAATCTACGCTGTTACGCCGTCACCTCCTACGCAAATACCCAAACAAATAAGCTACGTATATCGTAAATTTTGCTAGAAATACAAGTAAAAAAATACTCATCAATTAACTTTGAAATAAATCAGAAGCAGGTTAAGAGAAACCAATAAAATAAAAAAACCAAATGTCTTGAAAAGGGCGATCCAATTACGTCCACTTTGGCTTTAATAACGTTTCTGTCTCATAAATTAAAGGAAAAGCCTGCCCAGGTTTACGTAATTAGTTCATTGTGTGGCTACACAGGGTTAGGGTAAAAATGGTGAAGGAATGCAATTAAATTCTCAAAACATAGGTTTGGAACAAAACATAAATCGCATTGAGGTTTCCCGCTGTCAGCCGCGAACAGATTAAAAAGGAATTATTTAGTACCCGTGAATTGTAGCAGGGGAAAGACGCCCCGGACTCTAGGTACTATGGCATAGAAAGGTGTCAGGCCTGGAGCCCCCTTAAAGCTTGGGGTTTCGTACATACCTACAGTTGTATCCTTAAATTTTGTTTGGATCTATTTATTATATTATGGATCTGAAAGATTAATTACTTGGATTTAATAAACGTTTATTGACATTTGACTATGAAAATATATTCAATGGATATTTATAGTCTGGTAAATAAAAAATAATAAATAGAAAATCTTGACTATTCAAACAAAAATTTATAATACGTACTCCATCAAACCGCGGTGAAGAAGTATAAATGGTAGCCTCGAAATTTTGCAAAGGGGGTCTTTGATATAGAACATTAATGAAAGACGTTTTGTTAAATAAAGAAGCCAAATTACAAGCAAGCTTTTGTTAGAATAGCCATTGTGCGACCTAAATGTTTATTATTATTAACAGATGTTAATAACAGCCTCCAAGAGGCTATAAAGTTTCATTGTACTCAGATTTCCGTCAACAAACCAAACAATTTGCAGAACCCCGCGGCGACTTACAAAATGGGTAATTACTGTGCAATTGTGTGCCAGCGGTACTGAATTGGGTATATTAATAACCTCACTTATTTTGGTAAAAACCATAAAATAATTAACAATACAATGTTCAAATATACCAAATCATATGTTAGTATTACTATAACTATGCTGAGTTAATGAATTCAGTTTTAACCTAGGCGATTTGTCTGTAATCAAATTATATAAAAAAATATCGCTTTTAAGTTCGACCTAAAATCAAATCTCTTAACATATATAAGCTCAACATACGGGACCTTATTATCATTATGTATCCTTTTATTATTTATATAATATTAATTTTGTTATTTATATAATAATATACTTATCTTTTTGTTCATATAATTTAATATAGTCAGTATTCTTCAGTGACAGTCCACTGTTCTCAGTTGAAGACGCTTATAGATACAAGTCAGTGGCAGTTTCGTTCTGTAACAAAGACATTTTGACTTTATCGCAGAACCAACAATACTCTGTAACCGCACAGATAATATTGTAAATTACCCATAAATAATGTTTTTGTTGTGGATTTTGACAACAGCTGGGAATTTTTTGCTCAGTAGGTATTGGTTATATTAAAATTTAGGGAGAATTTAAGCAGCCCTTAGGATTTGCTTAGTTCATATTTTTTCAGAAGAATATCAGTTTAGATTTTATTAAGTACTTTAAGAAATATAAACCTAACTTAATGTTTAAAAATAATTAATATTTAAAAGATAATTTTCTGTGGTTATGTAATAATTATCTTTAGAAAATCTCCTTGTTACAAAAAAGTTCATGTCTTTTTTGCACGGTTCATGTAAACAAAAAATACGTAAAAAAATTGGACAGTTCACGGACGTTTGATATAAGTAATTTTTACCAATTTTTGTTGTTACATGAAATTTATTTTGTTTATTTATTTATATCTTTTCTACTTTGAATTTATACCAATAATACATAATAATCATATAATAGTAGTGTAACTGTCTTTATCTATTTCCTTTTTGCTGGATTATTTTATCTTCCCTTTCCCGTTAGCTGGCATTATCCCAAGACATTTACCATCTGCTTAGTAATTTAACATGACTGGACTATATTACTAATTTTCATAAGGGATTCAACAAATTATTAATACTAGCATTGAATATATTTGGTATTACTTAATTAAATAAAAAATCTTTTTATTTTCTGCTGATGAACCACGAACAAAGGGTTGATTATCCCTTAGGCAGTAAATTTTATACCCAACATTTGATCCAACATCTTGTAGGATTACTGAACGAAATGTCCAAGTTTTGCAAAGAATAAAAAAAAATGTTATATGTAATATTGCAGTTTAAACAATGCTTTGATACACTTTTTAAAATCTCTAAATTAGTTTGTTTTATATAATTAACTTACGAAGATCAAATCTATGACATAATATTAATTTATGCCAACTGTGTCGTTACAATATGTCTATTATATAAAGCAATTTATAGTCTGATGCTTGTCAATATTGAAATAAACTTGTGAAACAAATGACCTGCCAACACAGCCAATTGGCACACTCGCCAAACATTCACCAATATTGGCTCAAACAAAACAATGGGTTCTTAGAGCGTCGCGTCACAACTGCATTAGCGCTAATGGGTTTATGTCGGCCTCTCCTTCCTGTCTACCACCTACCTAGCTACCGTAGACAGAACTTGGAGCATCGTAAATGAACGGTTCTTATTATAATTAAGGACCTCAGCTATATAAGTATAATAAACCGAAATAAAGTCTCTATGACCTTTGTAAGTACTATATAAATACTATACTGTCTGAAAGGTACTATATGATTTTTTTTGCAAAATGTAGTTTTGTCTTTTAATAGTTAATATTTCATACAAATAGTTATGTTAATTAATTTTATGGCTACTAACACATATGTAGTCCAGCTACATATTAGTAAGCTATATATTATGTGTGTTTAAAAATAGAATAGAATAGCCTAGAATAGAATAGCCTAGCTAGTTAGCTCTGGAAATAAATAGAACATTGAAACAGTACAAGGTTTCAAATCTTATTAAGCCGGGAGTTGGTATTTAAGTACAAATAATGTAATCGGTTTATGAAGGCTTTTATTTATTTTTAACTAGTATTTAAGAACTGTATATTTAATTTGAATACATTGTAATGTCTAACATAACAACATGTGGGTACTTGTCCTTGGTCATGACCAAATTATTTTACTTGTCATTTGTTATCGGTGACCTCATTCTGTAATTATCTTTATTTTTTGTGCCTTAGAAGTATTGGTCTATAGAACCGTACGGCTTACGTGAATTTTGTGCACAAGTAAATAAAATTAAAGTGTCTGTCTTTATTTTTAAAATAATTATGTTTTTTCAAGTTACTAGTTTTTCACATGTTGCCAATGTCTGTCTGTCTATTTTTCTAAAGTAGATAAACAAATAAATTTTGTATGGGAAAACTTAAATTTTTGAAACTATTAATTTGAAATAGTCGTAGAACAAATATTGTTGGGATTGATGTAGTGAGGCTGTCAGCAAGAGGGGGTCAATTAATTCCAAATATTCCTGTATAATTAATGCAATCTTCTCAAACTGAAAAAAATAAAGTTCTTAAAAAACTGCCTTTTTTACCTTCTTTAGGTATAATATCATGAAATATTTTTTTTTCAGGTACGTATTAAGCAGGAAAAAACCATTCGTAAGTTCGGAAAAGCTTAGATGCTAGTAAAATGTTTTTTCAAGCGCCTCGTAAACTGTCAAAATACCTACTGTAAGTAGCTCAGTAATACTTTAAATATGATGTAATCAATTTAGGTGTTTGTATCGACCTGTAGCCGGCTAGTGACCAGATGACCCAGCCAGGTCACAGCCGCGCCCAGTAGGCTTTTTTATTATTTTCATATGATGATACGGAAGCCATTTTTGTAGTTTCATGCATTGAATGAATATCTATCAATCAAATAAGTTTCAGATATCTGTTGGCAATAACTGAAATAGCTTTGGTGATTGTATGTATAAAAAATAAATGAAAAATGATATTGGTAGGCAATTCGAATAGTATATTAACAGATAGGGTTTTTATTACTATTGAGAAAAACTTTATTGAGTTTGTATTTATATCAAACACGTACATTGCATGTTTATTATATATTTAAAATTAAAAATTATGTAAGATTTTAAAATTAAAAATTGTTATCAATAAATAGTGACACAATAGCTCAGTAGTCAAAACAGTCAATACAGTAATAAGCAGTTATATTCAATACTCTAAGAGCTGTAATGTTCGTAATTATATTTATTGTAATTCAGTGTAATGTTACTCAATGAGTTCTAACACGCGACAGAACGGAGAAATCTTTGTGGGAACCATGAATGGCCGCACTCGGTATTAACTAGAGCGCTTTTATATATAGTGCTTAGCTTTAGTGACTATAAAAAGTTATGTAATAATATGTTACAGGGTTTTAGTATGGTTTAAGTAGTTCTATTGAAATATCCATATATTCGATATGAATATGAAACCATTTTTTTTAAGTTATTTCAATGACTATGTTTTTAAGGGTCTCTTAGACTTTATTTCTAAGTATCAAAAGTTAAGAGCAGATGGTCATTCATATTTGTTATCAGCCAAGTTGTAGACCGATTACGTTAGCTTTTACTGTTACCCTTTCAACCGATAAGAAATTAAATTTATAAGCTAAACCTTTAATAACATTATTTACATGTATAATTATAATTGTTGAAAAGTAGGCTTTGGTTATAATATAATATAATACTTTTGGGAGTTTTAAACTTAGTTGATACTAATAAAAATACAACATCTCAACTCAGATTTTTGCAAGATTTTCTCGATGTGAAAATTGCTGCTATGAGACCTTATTGAGACCAATATTGACATACTCTGGATACATTGAGTTGAGATGAAACGTGCCTAGGTTCAGTGTCTCTTGAGAGTACCTACGGATGAAACGTAGCAGACTCGTAGAAAAGGTAAACAAAGAAAAATCTATTAGGCACAAGGTCCATACTAGACAAAGTAATACCTAAATAAATTCTCCTGAAAATTATTAATGTTTAAAAACGATTACATATCGCAGTTTAACTTACTACACAATGTATTGCCTAAAAAAATTTCCTGAAAATTATTAATGTTTAAAAATGGTTTAATATAGTCGTTTAACATTTATGTAAGAAAAACTATGAATAAAGTAAACACTTTATAAAAACAATATGTATTTTTTAGCAAGCTTTTATTTTTATAATATTATAAATCTCACGTAAACTTATTTGGGAGCAAACATTGAATCTGTATTCAGCTCTGAATAAGATAAGTTTTTCAGTTTCGTTGAACAAAGCCTTTGTATTTTTATCTCATACAATAGTGTTCGTGACTTTGAGAATGTTTGAACACTTTTGAACTTCACAAGGCTGTTTGTTTGTTAAACATGAACTTTTAAATCTAATCTAAAATAAGAAGTTAAATAGCTACATATTTTTTTTTTTTTCTCAAACTGTGTTTTGGATTCTCAGGTGTATATAATATTTAGGTTTATTTTATTGTTGTTAAAAATATTATTTCACGTGAGACTAGTAAGTTTTTGAACTGAAAATTATAAACTTAAAATAAAGTTTTTCTCTATGCTCGAACAGTTAACTACAGAAAACTTCTACATCTTTTGTACTGTTCGAAATTTAATAAAACTTGTACACAAATAGTGAAACTGAAATAAAAAGTATTTATTGAGCTTAAACATACATATTATTTAATGGAGAAAATACGCTGATTGCAGTTTGATAAAAAATCTTATTTATGAATAAAGTTTAATAAAAAGCTACAATATTTAAGTTATTATATAAAATATTCTCAATATAATATATGTTTATTTTCCCAGAGCAGGTGTTGTTGTTAAATAGAACATTTTATTGATTCGTAAATAACTGGGATATGTTTACTTTCGACGAAACAATTGGAAGGATCTTGTTCAGCTAAACTCTGCTGGGTTCGTTGACCTCTCCTATCCAATCACTTTAACTAATATAGTTAACAAAACACAGAAAAACGGATACGTTAACAACATCGTAAAAAACTTTTAATCTATTTAGTTTTTATGAAAAATCTAGATATTTTAGTGATAATATCATTTTTTTATGAGGTCTACTAACTAACATCCGACAATTTGTTTATTGTTAGATTTTATAATACTATTATATTATTAGGATAATACATTATTCTAGACAAGTAATTAAACAGAAATTAAGAGATTTAATAATAATCTCAAATATTTATATGATATAACGTTTATTAAAATAAAAACAACATTTCATCAATATAAATGAAATTGAAAATACTTATACTAAAGACACTTAACTGAAGACACTTGATTCTATCACGAATTCTCTCGTGAATCAACACTTATAACATACTAAACAATATTTACAAAGCTTTTCTAAATTCACACTTCTATACGAAAATACTCGTATAGAGTATGGAGTTTGTAAAGCTCTACGGATTAACAAGGCTCAATTTAACAAAATATGTACGTATTTTTCCCGCTTACAAACTAGTATATTATTTAGTTAATATGACGTTTTAATGACTTATCAATCTATGTAATTACGTATCACTGTATGTATAAAATATACGAAGCAATGACCTTAGATTACTTCTATAAATACTGTAGGCGTCGTATATATTTTAACAGACATTTTCAACTGTTTCTGGGACGATGCCCGGATTAAATTCTAAAATGATTGTGATTGTGATTGTTCTTTAATCATCAAATTCTTCCTCTTGTCAGGACTAAATGAAAAATTGAACCACAATTTTATTAAAATTATTTGGTACTTTTTCAATCTTTTGGATATAATTTCCTTCTTACTATTTCTGCTATTGCTTGAAATATATTCCAATAAACCTTTACTGGTGAAAATAATAATTGATCTAGAATTCGAGATTAAATAGAAACCTAAAAAATAACTCTTATTAAGATATTTAGTACCAAAAAATGTATGCACGGTCAAAATTATCGACAATAATCTGGTCAAGTTAGTCGACAAATTGAGCTGTATTATAAAACCATATCATACCTAGACTTTGGTTTACATATTGTCGGTATATATTCTGAGAAATCTAATTGTTGAAGCATATGTATGTGAAACGTACTTGTTTGTCGGTCGTTGCATTCTGATTGTGCAAGTATTAATAGCACTTGCGCTTTGTACGAACATGTACTAAAATGTTCTATTAAAATTGTTATCGAATGTTCTACCAATACATTACATCTTTTATCGATAAAAACCTATCAAAATCAGAGAGGTATTCAGGAGATTGTTTTACTAATATTGTTTTGAAAAAGGAATTTATTTCTCTAAGAAGTCGTACAATTAAAATAAATAAATAATGATCCTCAATGGTGTGTACCATTTAAGTAAAATAATTTGAATATGGAATTCGTTAGTCTAGTAGGTCAAGTGTTGTGCATACTGGGTCGGGTTGCCGACTAGCGACTGAAATAACTTACAAACCAACTCGCATGTGAACTATAGGATTTTATTTGGCTAGTACTTGGCATTAGTTACTGTTAGGTTATACTTTAAATGTATGCGTGATAGATTTAGTATAAAATACCCTTATATAGACAATTATATCTATATAGAATGCTCAATTCCTGAGAGCAGTTAGCAATACAGTAGCTCAATTGGCAGAGCGATGGGATGAAAACCCAGAGGTGGGGGAGCCTATCTTTTTTGGTATCAATTAATTTTTAACCCTATATTTATTATTATTATTATTTAGAAATCAAACATGGTTATCACTGCCTCTACCTTCATAAAAATCGGTTGAACTGAATGTAGAGTCAACTCTGAAAGTTATAATAGAAATAGCTACTGAAAATATTTCAAACAATTTAGCAAAGACGCGTATTTAAGTAATTAAACTTTGTGGAGATATGAACTTAATCTGAGAGCTTCTCAAAGTTACACTAATTACGATAAGGAAGAATTTGACATGTTTGTTTGTTAAGAAATTTTATAACTGTTGTCTGATGAAGAAAACAAAAAAAAATCTATAAAAAAAATATCGCAAATTAAAACGAAAATTCCAACTACCCTAATATTTTTACCTTTATTTCTACCTTCACATAAACAAACATGCCTGGCATGACAATCCCGACAATTCTAGAAATTAGGAGTCCGGTCATTGTGGAAAATTCTCACGTCCCTAATATCTTATATTATGTTATTAGGACGGTCTGAGGATCTAGATATTACTAGAACTGGATATGACATGGAAAAATTGGATTACGATGCGGTTAAACGTTTTTAAATAGCTTACTATTTGTAGTGTAGTAGTGTTCCAATTATTTTATTAGATATTTTTATTTGCATAAATTTTATTTGAATTAAATTGTTGTCATCCTTATTGATCTTCTTTATCTATTAAAACGTAATATCTAAAAAATATGTATTTGATTTCAAACTATAGGATTTGGCAACAGAAACTAATTATGAAGTTTCGAAAATAGCTTATTCTAGCAATAGCTGTGAATCTGAGCTACTATGACATAAATGGGCACTTAAAAATATATAATCTACATGTTATTGTATATTACAATTGTACTTAGTAAAGGTTAGTTTATTATTAGTATTAAATTTCCTTGTTAATTCAGTGTACTGTTATATAATATGTATATATTTTTATAAAAATACATTCTCTTCATTACTTACCTAGGAGTCAGTGACCTGTATCAAGTACATTTGTTATTGTATGAAATGACGTCACAAGTCTAATGTCCGAGATATCCGTTAAGATATTCTCATCAACTGTTCGATAGATTTATTAATACACGTGTGCCGATAAATATCAGTGAAGATTTCTTTCTTAATAAAATAGAACGGAGAAATATAAAAATAACGAAATTATAATAGTGTAAAGTTCTGGATATAATGTATCATGAGCCAAAATTAGAATGAGTTAATGATCAAAATATGAAGTTAAATATTTATGACAGGTGACTAGTAATTCTTCACAACAATAAGTGTTTGGAGAACGCTCCAGTCGGGGTCAGGTCACGTGACAAGTCACACAGCGAGCACTAGGGCTTGAATATTTCAACACTAACGATGGTGCTAAGCTTGTACACATTCACATTACGGTGAATGTACACCAAGCTTTTGATTGTTTTGTTTCTTGTGTGCTTACCCTTATATAAACTTACCGATTTCTGACATATTTTGTTCGAAGTTTATAATTGTATTTTTAAATTTTTGTAAATTATTTTGGCAATCAAAATATCTTTTCGGAATAAATTCGTAATGCAAATATTGACAAGTCAATTATGTCCACTGGTGAAGTAACGTATTTTGCATTACCGGTTTTAACGTTCATACATATTTGTATTATATCCGTCAAAGAATAGACGAACGGAAACGCCATATCTGACAGCCACTCTCTTCCTTTTGGTCTCGCATTAAATTACCTCAAATTATCATGACTTATGAGATACTATTAGTCACTGGTAATATTTACAAAATATTACGTCTTCCTGTAATACTGATTCATTAGTAGAGCTGTCTGTTTATAGATGAAAGAAATTCAAATACCTTTCACGCAGATTTGAATGACAGCCAATATCGTGTCAATTGACAGTGTTGGCCACAAATGTTGCGTAACCAACATTGTCAATTGGCTGAATTTCTAGCTTCCATTCGTAACCTAATTATGTTGTATTCATCCAGTTGTTACTAGTACCTATGCAAGTAATTCTCAAGACAATTCTTGATTTCCGGGTTATAAGAGTTCTGACTGATGTTTTGGAACTTAAATATTCAGGAAAATCGTTTGTACTACGAGAGAAATCGAGTCCCCTGGGTAGTACAAGCATCTCGGTAAAAATACATACACACACATATAAGAACATTATCAAACTAAAAATAAAAATAGGTTATATTGGAACTTAACAAAAAAATCAAAGAATGATACTTTCTCTAACTGTTTACTAGGTTTTTTTAAGAACAAACGATGATATTAATATTTGGTGTTTTGTTGTACAATAATTCTAAATTATTTCAACAGCTGTATGCATCAGGGGGAAATGTACTCAATGCTCTCCCACGAGAACAAACGTTATATCCTCTGACGTCAATATGTGTGGTAGTGATTGACGTATTTTCATTAATATTTCGTATTATATTGTAACAGTTCTATCCAGAACATCTTTGTTTACTTGAGGAGATTTCTATTAAAGATTATGGAGCCATAAACAATGCAGAACGATAAACATATACGTTTTCTTATTGTTATTTTTGCTATACAAAAATAATGCTTTTTTTAAATATTCTTAATTTTTTTAAATGTGTCCGTTAATTTAAAGATAGAATGAGTAAATAAAATTATAATGTATTTTATGGCTTTGAATTTTCGGTCTTTTCTCGTATACTTCTTTACTATGGAATATCTTTTTACAACCCAATATACATTACTAAAAAAATCCTTCTAATGGTAATTCAATCTGTGACCTAAAAGCATATAAACGAAAAGCTAAAAGTCGATGCACAGTCCTAGTGTATAATTTCGAAATAATGTTACATAGAAAAGATATAAGTTGTAATGAGTGTTGCTGATCTTAACGAAAGGAAAATCCATGAGAAAATATAAAATAATGCATTTTACTTTCAAGATTTTATTTTCAAGGAGAGCGTGAGACGAAACGTAACAATTAATTGATAACTAATGTTAGTGTAAAGAAAATGAAAGTTTAGTTTAGTTTAGTTGATAACCCTTGAGTTTTTGTAACACTAGTGCATCGCATGCTTGAGGTCTTTTTACAAATTCACTTCTCTCAATATGAATATTACAAGCCAATAGTGATATGAATATTAAAAGCCATATTTCAAATATTAATTACATTACAAGCCATAACTAAGCAAATTATAGACGACTTAGACCTAATCTGGCGCTAGACTGTGTAAATACAAGTGCTAAAATCTGTATGAGGAGAAGCCTTTGATATCTAGGTTAATAAATAGCAACCCTGACATATTCTAAGAATATTACTTATTAGTACATACTTACTACCATAATCAACAATGTTATAATAATAAATTTCCCAGAACTAAAGCTATTAGTATAAACAAGGAATACCTACTCGTATATTTTTAAATTATTTTCTCAACAAATCGGAATAAAGAAACAAATAATTTATGACCTACCCATATCTTAACGGTAGATAAAAAGAATATACGGAATAATAATATTATTATAATCTGGACATCATTAAACGTATCAAAATGTATGTAAACTATGTGACGTGATTTAGTTCGTTGTTTTATTAACGTGATTCGTCAGTGCGTGGAAGTAGCCCGCACGTCAACTATGAATATTTGGTGCCGAAACTGACTTCCTTACTGCATATTAGATTGTGACGCAAGTGACGGGTAATAAGATGACCGTAGACTAACTTTCAGGGTAATTAGTATTTTGTTTAGCTTTATAATGATTATGAGATTTATAATCTGTATTAATCGTAACATAATATTATCGTAAGAGGAATAGAAGGGATTATGAATTTTCTTTTAAAATTTCTGTTAGATTTTCTTCTGTTAGATTTTATGTGGTTGGTCAAAATGTTGTTGGGATTGATGTAAACAGGCTGCCTGCAGGAGGTGGTCAACTAATTACAAATAACCCTATATATATATATTTATTTATGTGTACATAACTATGCATATATGTATTTTCATTATTTACTAACACCAAACGAATTATTAAGTGCTTTATTATTAAACGATTACAGAATCCTATTAATAACTGGCAGCAATATGAACCCTGTCGTCTCAAGATTACACTAAACACATTAAACAGAACACATCAAACTGCGGTATCGTAAACAACTAGCTCAAATCTAATAATGACAAACGTTTACTAGGAAATTACTTCGAAACCATGAATAATGAGGACTTTGTAAATGCATGAACATTATACATCAAATTACGATTTACGTTACGTGTGTGGTGAAAGAAAAGGTAAAAGTTTAGAGAGATTTTTATATCCGTTATAAAATCACTCTACAGACTAACAACTTAAAATTCAAAATTCAAAAAATTCAAAATATGTTTATTCAAGTAGGCAATTATACGCACTTTTGAATCGTCAATAACATTAAATTGGTCAGTATAGTCAGTCTGTGAGTAAGCTACCACCAGCTCGGAATGTTGTTCTGCTGAGAAGAGCTGGCCACAAACTCAACAGTTGCTCTTTTTAAATGAAATTTAACCATGTTTAACTTATACAACACATACACAAAACACATAAACACTTAAATCTGATGTAGTACTTACACACTAAGACCTACTAATTGGTTTTAGGTGTAGGTATTTTCATGTAATTTAGAAAAAACACCATCATTATAAGTATTTAAGTGTTTATTTATAAGCTTCAAATTAAGAATTAATATAGTTTTCGTCTAAAAACATTTTATTTATTTTAAAAAATCCCTTCCAAACTAATAAATAAGGCACATTACACACCGGATGCGTGTAGTGTCTCTCAGTTGTCACACACATCGCTCAACTCATAAACACGCTTGACATTTTAAAACTGTCCGGCTTTAGTGGTATCAAAGAAGACGGAAACATCTCCCTTCTTGTTTAAAAATAATGATATATGATTCTGGCTATTGTTGTTACGATAATAAATGTATTAAAATTGCAAGATAGAAAGAGACAAGATATGTTCTATTTTTGTATATTCGTTTTAAATAAAGTTAAATGGTGATTTTTATGCAAAATGCTATACGGTTTCTCAGGCCCTGTTATAAAAACCTGGTAGTATGTTTACTAGTTCTTAAGTCGGTACAGTATGTTGCCACGTTCCGTATAAACTTCTTAGAAGAAACCTTGTTTGTGTATGACCTAATTTTGTTTTGTTTTTTCTTTGCTGTATTTTAAAAATAATGGTTCTGTTTTTTTTAAAGCGTCCCCTTACTCTATCTAACTATATTCATTATGTAAGCAAATCTTTGCGATTTATAAATCTACCAAAACTACTTCTATATACAAGTCTTCTATATTATAATATTATAGTCCATAGATGTGTTATAATATTTTATTTAATGTAAAATTTTTATTTTATCTGGTATTCCGTTAATATCTTTTATTACTTATTTAAAATACAGATATGTATTTAATAAATAAAAACATCCTAATGGTTGTAGATAGTATCTATGAGATATAAAGAAACAAAAATGTATTCTTTTATTTTTGATTTTGATATACAATCCTTATAATATCACAAGCAAACCTATATGTTATAATTGATAATATTAATATCATCCCGTATCATCTCTCAGCGATGTGTTTTTAAGTTAATTAAATAGTGTGGTCGGAGCTTAATATGATTACGTCACGTGTCACGCTGATTGGATTGTGTGAAGTAGGTTAATTAAATAATATATTTATATACTTGCATAGATAAAGATGATTTATGTATAAGTTTTCTTTTTAAATATAAAATTTAAGTACTTTTCAAAAAGTTTTTAATATCTAAGATTTCTCAATAATGATTTGTAGTCTGTCAAGAAATCGAAATTTGAACAATTTTGTTGAATGGATTTTAATATTAAATATTAATAGTTCTTTTCTTAGACTATCGTTTTTTGTATAAAACGTATTTCGTTATTATTCAATTAATTAAAACAGACAGGAAACAAGTATTATCAAGTGTGACCTAGAAATAGAATATTAAGATTCAATTATGAAATTAAAAGGTCAATAATTACATTCAAATGTTGTAATATATTAACAATGAAAAGGAAAAAGATATTTTAAAATACAATAAATACATGTTTACAATAATAATATAATAAAATACATCTTCACAATAAAAAATAATAATTTAAATTGATTTGTGTATCGATTTTGTAATTGTGATAATATTGATTTGTAATATTCAATTGCAGTTAATATTCATGTATAATATTAAAAGTATACATTTAAAACTAATTTAAACGACCCCTTCTTTGAAGGTCTTATATTTTTGGCGTTCAACATTAATTTCGTATTAGATCTACAAAAACTTTGAAAACACTGAAAACAACTTCTTTACTTGAAGTCTTTATTTATTCAGACGATATAATACGTATGCAGTTTGTACATGTGTTTGTCGCATTATATAAAATGTGTTATTGTATTAAATTATATATAATATAATGCTGTTGTCCGGAGAAAGTAAAATTGCGTTGCCTAAAATGCAGGAATATTAAAAATAAAATAAAAAATATGCAGCATATTGTGTATTATTAAACGCTTAATCAAAAACTAAATAATTACCAATTATGAACTAATAAACTAGGAATAGTTTATATATAACCTATCGATATATCTAAACGACAAACGTAAAGTGTAACTCAACCTATATTTATTCCAGTAAGATAAATGCGAGCTTCTGATGGACATTTATCAAGTCTTTAAGGTATTTATTTAATCAATTTGGAGTTGTATTAAACGACTTAACATCGGCTCTTCTAAATCACAAGTTATTTTAAACCCTTTCCTAAGTAAAAAAAACATGTCTAATGACTGTCGAATAAATTCCCGGCGTGCCGCTAGAGAAATGCATTGGATGAAAAATAAATAATACGATCTATTTTTATAAATAACTAGATTTGTGGAGCATCGGGCTTGTTATTAAAAAAAAAGACCGTCTACATATTCCGATTTTAAATACATTTGCTACAATTTAGTAATAAATACTGGGCCTATTTTACAAATTTTATTATTATTTTTTTAGAACATGAAATATAGTAAAAAAATATATATAATTTTATAATTGCTATCGGGTGGTATGAACGGGACTTCTATTCAGTCTGCCTGAAATACCAACCTAATCATGAGTTGCCACATACTCGCGACAGAGCTCACACGCGACGCGTCTCTACTCAAATATGTGTTCTATCACATCTCAAACACGAAAAATACTATTAATAAATATTATTTATTAATACTAATTTAAAAAAAGTTTTATATTATCGTGTATTATATTTTAAGGAATTCTAAGTCAAACGTGTGATAATATTAATAAATTTTTTGTAAACATATTTGTGTTTTATATTAACTTGAAGAAATAGTTTCTCGCTTGTCTGTCGGTGTGTGTGGGAGTATGTGTATTAGTAAATGTGCTGTAAATAGGAGATTATGATTTAAACATGGTGGCAATGGTTGAAATCATCGGTGCTTCTAATAATAACTATTTTTCGTCATTCTTACCTGTAAGTTTAATGTTATTTAATCTATTTTGTTACATAAATTTATGTTCATGATATTTAACCGTGGTACTGATCTTTATCACCATTAGAACTGATAATTATTTAGTTTAGGAGTTTTCGGACTTGATAAGTCAAAGAGACAGATGAACATACAGAAAATATACAACAAAAAGTTTTACCAACAAAAAGTTTTGTTTTAATAAATGTTTAATTCTTATGTAATAAAAGATGTTATGTATAATAATGTTATTTTTGTACGAGGACACGACTCTTTTATAATGATAGTAGATACCTACCTATCTATGTAAAAAATATAAAATAAATATATGTCATTACGATTAAACACAATTTTTACTTTCTTGTACAAAGTTCCACTTTATTTAAATATGTGATACAACTTTATATGCCGAGGTAGTCGCCTGATGATGATGTACGAAACCGGTCGCATATAAAATTGTATCACATATTTAAATAAAGTGGAACTTTGTACAAGAAAGTAAAAATTGTGTTTAATCGTAATTAAAAATGCAGTTCCATCAAGAATTAACAACATATTCTATAAATTACATAAATATATGTAAAAAAAAATATATATACGATATATGGCACAAATAGCAAAGTTTAATAAATTTTAATTAAATAATAACAACTCTTTTTCAAAGTCAAGTAGACTTTAGTAATTTTACCTACATAGCCTCCAGGCTAAATAAATAATGCTCTCTTTAGAAAGCAATATATATTTAGATAAGTCAAGTCAGCTAAATAATAAAATGGTAAACAAATAACAAATATTTTAATATGTCCGACCAAATTTTTTATGACTTCCTAAATTGATTCTATAAATCAAGAATATTGTTCATCCTACGACCTTATTATCTTAAAATATAACGTGGCTTAATTATTTTCCTGAGTTGATAAACACGCCAGAGATAAAGAGCATTTCATAACATAGAAGCGAAGCCAAACTGCTGTCCTCGGTAACTTTAAAAAAATATAATTGTTGTTCATTCTATATTACTAAAATCTTTGTTATTATCGTATTCTGTTTAAACCATTTTAAATATATATTCTCCTTCAATGAACATATACAATTACTAAACTGTTATGATCAACTACTAACCTATTAGAACAATGAAATAAAAATCAAATAGTAAACATTAACATTTCTCTTTTCAGACAGTCAACTCAGCTCCTGTTCCCCACCGTGACATCACAACTAACACATCATCATACCGACCATACAACGAAGAATATGCCTCCGTCCAGCGGCACGTAGACAGGCCATTTCAAGCAGATTTAGAAGTTGAACGCTCCAAAAAAGAAAAAAAATGGTCCATAGGCAAACTTTTTAGAAGAAAGAAGAAGGAAGATGAAACCGGATCATCCTCACAGAGTGAGGACGGTGGTGATGGCCGCTCGCCCTCCAAAAGAAAAAGTAAAAAGAAGAAAAGAGCACCTGCCGTTAATAACTTCGATCACATAGTGATTAGAGATACAAGACGGGCACAAAGTGTTGCCAATCCTAACAGCCGAGATGTAGCTGATGATGGTGTTCTTTCAGATCCTTCGGCAGGTTTTATTAATTATAAGACTAATAAACCGGAGCTTTATAATGCTTCTAGAGAAATTGTTCAAATGAGAGAAAGTGATAATTTTTTAAACAAGGGATTATTAGAAACACCATCACGGAAAAAAAGGAAAAGCAGACTGAAGGCTCGTGTTGAGGCCTTAAGAAATAGCATGAAAGGAGAATCAAGCAGTGAAGATGAATCGCTAAAGTCTTCTTCAAATTCTTCTTCGATGATTAGATTTAGAAGCGATGACTCCTTAATGAGGTCTCGTGATAGTTCCCTTAACAAAAAATCTAGAAGTGCACGAAATGAAAGATATATTAAGAGGCTTTCGCGCGATGATGAAAATCAACTTAATAAAGAAGCAGAATTACTGCAACAAGGTTATACAAAAGCCGAAGTGGAAATGTTAACACGAACTCCCACTAGTCAGAGTAGTGGCTACGGAACCTGTAAACGTGATACTACGAATAAAGTACCTTCAGAACAGCAAGTGATAAGCGATAGCAGTAGACGGCCCATGAAATCTGAATCAGTATCTTCATTTCCTTCAACTCAAAGTTACCCTTCATCTATTAATTTTAACGCTAAGGTTAACAATGAACGCATTAATTATTCCATACAATATCCAAGTAACAATACTAATCGGGGATCATTATACATTAATAATAACAGAGAAAGTAGTATTTCAAATCAATATGAAAACCCAGAGAGTATCTTATGTGTTAAATTTCCTTTAGGAAACGTTACTGATATAAAAAAGGAGGAAAAGTCACCACCGGCACCACCCCCTAGAGATATGCATCGCAAAGTAGTTACCCCTATATCAATGTACTATGAAAACAATCCTATTATTGCAGAAAGAATAACCAACAGCCAAAATATTAAGTATGGTGTTCCTAACAATGACTTTGAAAGAATAATGAGGCGTAGTCAAGAGCGGACAGTCAATTATGGAAAGAATGGTTTACGACGCCCTATTTCTAATTCTGAAGATCATATAGCAATGCAAAATAACGAATTCCTGAAAAATTACTCATTTAAAATTGACCAACCACGCAGGCCAGCATCTGTATCAGCAGAACCAAATCACTATGGACTTTATATTAATAGTCCAGCGTGGAGGAAAAACGAGAAAAATAATATCGTCAAACCTGAACCATTACAGGTAAATCAAGACTATCTGTACTATGCTGACCATAGTCCAAGATCTCGTAGACCAATCAGCATTAAAACAAGTCAAAACCAAAACCAATATTTGAGTGACTCACATGTTTCTACGGATGTTAGAGAAAAAGTTTATCAGAAACCACGTAATGCAACCGAGTTTTGGAAAAAAATTGATGATGCAGAAAGACAAAGACGATCTCATACTGTTTTTGCAAATTCACGAAGTAATAGTGATTTTTTCAGCAATACTCAGATGGACAGATCAATGGCGGATAACAATAAAATACCGTGGAATAAGCTAAGTACAGAAAATATTGACAACGTAAATAAGAATAAATCTGTTGATGTAATAGACGGAGCTAAAGTATGGAAAGCAACGACGGAATATAAACGGTCTTCTACTATAGAGCCAGAGAAAAAAACTTCTTCACCAACTAAAACACATACACGGCATAAGTCTGATACATACGTTTCGGGTTCTTATTTAAATCCATCTGATGATGAAAAAACTTCAGAAAGACGTAAATCAACAAACCTCGATGATGCCTTAAATGAATTAGAAGCTATTTATAATAGTTTGGGTTTGGGAGATGAAGATCTATTGGATAGAGCTGAACAAAGAGAATTAATGACACCGAAGTTCAATGAACAATTCAATGATTGGAACGGCAATGATGACGATATACAACTTCGTAGTCAACCTTCTACGCCTTTACGCCGTTTATCTCGACGATCAACTATGCCTGACAAATTACAGGATGATATGGCGTTTAGAAGAATGAATTCATTCTCGGGTAAAGATAAGGTTAATACGAAAGAAACTCCAACACAAATAAGTTACATGCTAGCTTCACCTGTATATGTTCCTTATGCTTCTGATGACGATAGACAGTCTTTGCGAAATGAACCAGATGTAGTTTACGATGACGTTGTATACAGAAATATTAAACAAACTAACAGTCGATTAAAAACTATGGATCCACAGCCACCATTTGGAATACCGGTTGGTCCAGTTTCGCCGGCACCTCAAAGTGATTATTTACATGCAACGCCAGAAAATAAAGGAAGATCACGATTTGTACCAAAAAGATCACCAGATATTGTGGCAGATGACTTAGCTTATAGAAGTCTCAGAAAAGATAATAGGCATTCATCACTTTTTAATGGGGAAAATTATAATGGATACGCCAATAACAATAGTTACACTGAGTTTCCTTTCAATAAAGATAGTGCTGTTAACATAAAAAAGAAGCGCGCTGTTCGGTCTCTTTCAGCTAACATATTCTCTATGATACAAAAAGAAATAGATGACGCTTTAAACACAAGTAAAACATCTGTATTACAAAAAACTAACAGCAATAGTGATGTCATGAGGAGGCTTCGTGAAACTTTTGAGAAAAATGATAACCAGAAGGACAATTATCCTCGAAATAAGGTAAAGCAAAGACACAATACAGTCAACTTATTTGCCAATAGCACTCACACGCCATCGCACCATTTCTCGAAAGACGATTCATTCATTTATAATAATGATACATGTGTTAAGCCATCATCATGTGATAAGTCCAAAAGTTCATCGCCATCAAATCATTCACCGCAAGCTTCTAAACGATCATCTAAGGATGAATTTCAGCAGGTTTTAAGTATGTTAGCGCAAGAAGCTATGGACACCAGTAATAAACTCGGTGTTGCTCTAGCAGAACTAGATAGAAATCGAAATAAAAATGAGACTACAGATGTCCAAAGCAGAATTACTGACAGCAGAATGATTTTTCTGAATGGGTTGACCGAAGATTCTATTGATGGCAGTGAATTAAATTTAGCTAATGACAGTTTGTGTCAAACAACTGATATACAACTAATCAATTATAATGATATAAAAGATGTATCTGAACAGCAATCTAAGGGTAGAAAAACTGAAGATAGTTTACTTCTTATATCTAATCAACTACATAAAGTAGAAGATCAGCTAAAACATACTATTGATAAGGAATTACAACAGGAGGACAAATGCCTAGGAATATCTAATAATATAGAATATGAAGTTGGTAAATTAGAAAAAGTTGAAACGACGAAATCAAATGAAATCCAAACTGTACAAGATGCGGTGCCAAATACAGTTAAAAAAGAATCTGAGAATCTAGAATTTGTAGATACTGTTAAAACAAAGGAAGCCCCGCCACCTATCTTCCATTCACTTAATCCTTTTATAAATACAGATGATAAAATTATAGAACTTAATGGCATAAATGCTTTTAAAGAATTAAAAGATGGGATATCTGACCTTATAGCCGGAATAACAGAAGTAAATGAAAAAATATTTGTAACTAAAACGCCTAAAATCGAAAACAAATCGTATACTTCTTTGGAACCGTCTATTATTAAAGCTTCTGAAAAATTAGATGAAGTCAATAAAACTAAAAGCGTTGAACATTCTAAAAGAGCTTCTATCAGTCTATCCATATATGATGATGATATAGAAGGTAAAAAAGATGCAGCTGATTCCACTGAATATAATTCGTCAGAGGAACTTGCGACTATATTCAAGCTTGATAGTGCTACTAACACTAAGTCATGTGATAACGATAAACAAAACAAAGAACGAAACGATTTAAATTCTCCGAAACTTGTAAAAAATATGACCCAAAATCTGAGAAGACTTTCAGTCGATGAAAGTACTAGTCAGAACAATTCACTGCCAATTGTCCCATGGAGAGCAAAAAGGCAAAACAATAATTCCCAAAAAGAAAAAAAAGGTACGTGGTATCTAATCATGCACGGTGTTTGGATTTCACTTTGATCATAGCATCCGCATTGTTCACTGTATGTTTGTCTTTATGTTTATTTATTTGGAATGCGATTTTTATAGTTTGGTTTGTGTTTTGTTGTTTCGGCAGGCGATAGTACGAAGTCAAAGCGCAATTGGCACGACTCAGGCACGTTGATGTTAGCTTGCTCCTACACTCTAATGTTCTCGCAGCAGCTGGCCGACTTGGATTGGTTGACGCTGCTCGGCTTACTGCTGGCAATTATTACTATCATCGCTATGCTTTTAATTTAAAAAATTAATAATATATAATCATATTATAAGACCCAAAATTGTTAAGATAAGCCTGTGGGCACACGTACTCATCTGATGTTTGTATTTGTAAAATATATTGCAATTAAAATTATTCTTACTTAATTGGAATTTGTAAATGAATTGTGTTCATTTAAAACATTTATATTATTTTAAGTACTTAATCGTTATACTGTGATGTTATAATAAAAGCTTTTCGATAAAATTAAAAATCTGATTTTAATTGTGTGCCAAATACAGATTTCTCATAAAAGCAAAAAAAACACGTCGGCCTAAAAATGCATGAATAATTGCATGTTATTTATTATAATTTATTTTTAATGCTGTTTTGTTTTTAGATTTTAATATTTTATAAGTGTTTACATGAAGTTTATTAACGCTAAACGTAGATAGTATTGATTTGCTATTTGTTTTTTGAAATCTTTTTTTCTGTTTAATAAACTAACAATAAATTCACTTTTTATCTCTTATTCATGTATTATCCGATTTCTATTATTACTTACCGTATAAATATATACTTAATATTTTTATCATTCATTTTACTTAGATGGTAAATTACTATTTTGGCTTTTGTGATATGCAACGAATGACATGTCTAGATCTAAGGTAAAACAATAAAATTAATGTACCTAAATCACTGCCAGTTGAACGAAAAATGTGGTTAATGAAGTAATAAATATAATATCCCTTAAATTTTCTAGAATATTATTATTTGAATTGTTTTAATTATTAAACTTACCATGCTAGATCATCCTATTGGATTATTATCTTCTACATTGACTTCGCTTCACAGACAGTGTGTACACTGTCAATTCACAATTATAATGTGTAAAAATTACAAAACGTTACAAAACTACAAAAATTATAATGTGTAAAAATTACAAAAAATTAACGAAGCTAATGTCAAAAATTACAAAATTAATTTTAACTGAACATGTTTTTTCTAGGTGAAAACTGATTGCCACAAATATGCTCTACAGACACCCCATAAGTTTACTCCGATATTATTTTAAGCTGTAATTATTGTATCATTAACGAAGGCTTACTATTGTATTTTATTGTATTGTTGTATGAAAAATTTCTACTTACTTTATGTAGAGGCTTCCAGTTACGATAAAAAGAACGTTATTTATATGAAAAAGTTAATCATAAATAAATGTTTTTATTTATTTTTTTGTTTTATTTTTACATCCATTTCAATACATATTAAAGTACGGTCACATACCGATCGGCCATTTTAATTACAGGTCATCTGTGTAACACAGTCAATCTATTATATATAATTCGAGTGTAACGATGTTTGTCCGCGATGGACTCCTGAACTACTTAACCGTTTTTAACTAAATTTGCACACCGTGTGCAGTTTGGTCCAACTTGAGAGATAGGATAACTTACATCTCAATTTTAAGTCGCAATATTATTTTATTGCAAATTATTTGTTTCCAATAATCTGTTAGATCCAAACAAGTCTAACAGATGGCGTAATGTTAAAAGTACAAACAAATAACTTCATATACAATTTAATATCATCCATGCGGTGCTGAGACTAAATTGTAAGTAAATTTTTGTGTTAGTATAGCCAGCCACGTGTTAACCAAAAATATTGTGCGCCGATTAGTACAAAATTAAATTAAAATTATTAATAATTAAATATATTAAAAGTTATTGTTATACAATTAAAAGTACCTATTTGCCCTACCTACCTGATTTATAAATTTGGAAAGTACTCATTCGTTACTAACTTGAATAAATTAAGTAATAAGATTTAAAATTCATTATTTTGCTTAATATGTACGATAATTTTGATCAATCGTGTTCAAAGACATTCTCCTTCAAATCCCAATCCAGTGGATTTTTACACTAGCTTTAATATTTTCGTCTTTTTTAGTCAATAATAATTTCAGTGTTTCAACCGCCCCGTTGCATTGGTCGAGTGGTAGAGTACAGACGCCTATCGTATAGCGGCGAAATGGGTCTTGAGTTCGATTTCCGACAGGGACAGGCATGTATGTAATTCTGGGTTTGGTCGTTTATGAAGTGTTTTTCTATGTTGTCACCCTTAACACAATTAACTTATTTAGCTTCAAATCAATCAATTTAGCTTCAAATCAACATTGATTTGAAACTAAATCGCCTTTTATTATTAAGCTCTATTCAACACATTATTTATAAGAATTCTTTGACTTATAATATGAAATAAATCTAAATTTTGTCTTTAAGTTCTTTACCGTCGTGTAGTCAAACAATAGAAATACCGGAACCGAATACATTCGGCACCAAAACCGAATAATTCGGCTGAATAATGACAAAAAAGATGCCGGAATATACGGAGTACAAAATATTTACCGGATATTCGGCGCATCTCTAATTATTATTATATTATTGTAATGGTAGTTGAAAATCAGTCCAAGAAGTCGTTTTTTTTTTTACAAATTGCATCTATGTAAAAAAACATGGCGGTCTACATCACTATTTTTCTAATACCTCACTCCTTAAATATTACTACAATGAAATATTATATCAAAAACTTTAGCAACCACATCAACGCGTGGCCGGGTCTGCTAGTACAATATATTTGTAAAATTAAGATTCCTTGTGAACACTGAAAAACTTTCAGGTTTCTAGAAGTAGGTACAAGGCGAGTTAATTAGTCTTCTTGTATGTCTACCTAAAACTTCAGTTTACTATTATCTAGAAAGATTTTATAAATATAATTAAGAGTATAACAAGAAAATTAAAATAAAAAAATTATTGATATATTTATAGTAACATAAATGTTATTCTTCACCTATAATGTTTATGACGAACGCTAAAAAATCTTAATTCCTATAACCATTAACCGCCTATAATCGGGAAGTAGGTATTAGGTAGTCTATTAATTAGATAAAAGCAAAGTGTCGCAGACACACCTAGACAGTAAACAGCATTTGTTTCTCTGTCTTTGAATATGGACGCGAGACTAAGTTATGGCAATATACCTAAGTAAGGATCATGGTTTATGAAAGGAAACTTGTATAATATGCCCCAAAATAGCATGCTTGCATTCTGTATTTGTTTTCTTCACTAAATAATTAGGGTAACTTTAAGCAGACATGGGAGAGGCAAAAAAAAAGTTGAGGTATGCCAAACTAAAGTACGTAAGTCATAGTCAAAGAGTATATAGGAACCTAGTCTATCTCAAAATTGCAGAAGAGAAAAACTTTTGCGACAAAAATAAATCCAATGTCAACGCAGTTGCATTGACGTTTACTAGATGGCGTTTGTATGTAAGAATAATTAAAAATGACAAAGCAATATTCCAAGTAAACAAAAATGTTGAGTATTTTATTAAATACACAATTTATACATATCTTAAGCGGTAAGTCACTAGTAAAAAAGCAGGGTGTGGTATGATCTGGTTTAGTACCACGCACAGAAATATAACTCGCAATATTAATGTCGTGGCGGCTGGCCTCTCAAATAAGGATAGTGTCTTATGTGATATGTAAAACTAACATCATCATATTATTGCAGCGTTAATTTGGTTATAATTATATAGTTTTGAATCAAAAAAAATTGGAGCTTTATATTTATATGAGGCCATGAGAAATTTATAGCTTTATATTCATATTTGACTAGACTAAGTAAAAAGTGGCTGCTCATAATAGGTATGTTGATCCATTTGATAATAAAAATTTAGAAGTTTACTCTTAAAACTAATAGTGACATCTAGGCAGTAACTCACAAAACTGCTTACAGTTGTACTAAGTATAAACACCATTTCATTAGTAATATCAGACATAGCTAATAGATGGCAGTGATTTGCCTGATAGAAGATATAATGTATTATTATTCCTCTACTTAACATACGGTTACAATAATATAATGTAAAAAAGTACTAAATAATAAAACTATTTTTTATATATTATTTATCAAAAAAACTATTGTCCTGAAAACTAGAACTCAAAGCTATAAAGTAATTAATAAAAAACAAACTTGACGGTTGTTGGTTGACATCTGTCTTTTATTTTGCAATACAACAGAAGAAAAAAAACGGACGTCCGATGCGTCGTGTAACGTTTAACGAATTTATTTGCCTTTAATTTATAATAATTGTTATTGTGGTCTAATTAATTAATTATTGATCGTAAATGTTATGTATTTATAATGTGTCGTTTGTAACGGACCTTGTTATGTGACATTGCACGTGTATTTAGTATTTACTGATTCTTAACATCAACCTACTTTGTTCCTGAAATCTGTATCTGCTGTGGTTTTTAAAAGGTAACGGTTTTGTATTTATACTATTCTAAAATTCAATATATATATAAATGAAAAAAGTCTAATAAGTTCCACGTTTCTTTTATTATTTTGCTGCTATGCTATAATAGAGTTGTTGGCCGTCGTTATCAACTGTTATTGAATTGCTTCATATCAAATGAATACTAAATAATTATTACAGGACCGATTTTTCCGACTACTTCGTCAACACTAAATTATAACATGTAAACCTTTTCTTAGCTTCTATTTACTGCTGTACTTGCTTTTTAAAAGTTGTTGTTAGCACTTTTTATTTCTAAAATCTTATGCTTCTCATTTAGTTCAACAAGAATTTTAAATAAAAGGTTCTTCTTTAACTTATGTTGTAGTTATTCAATATATTATTTGGAATATAATATATTATATAATACATCTTCAATAAAAAACACTTGTTAGAAGTTATAAAAATACATGGCCATGTTATGCTAGGGGAAGTGATAAATCTGTCCCATCATCTCATTAGGCCAAGGAACTCTGCTATTTTTAGACTCCATTGATAGAGAGATCTGGGACCCTAAGGTCATATTTGTTGGTGTCATCCGTCAGTGTCTTAAATAACTGTTTGACTACTAAGTTACTATATTTCATATTTAAAAGTTTTAAAAACAATTTTTTAGTTTTTTTAATTTTGAACAAATGTTTGTCGAGCGATCACAAAAGAATACAAAATTACAGTGTTATAGATATCTTTTTTATTCAATTCCTAGATGAGTTATAAAGTCATTTGTTTTTTTACATATTAGTAATACATAGTGGCTCATTTTATTTCAGTGGTTTGTGTAACAATTATTGAGTTCAGTGGACTGTAAGTAACCATAACTATAAATCTATGCTAACCAATAATTGCTATATCCGTTAGATGTCTTAAGTTTCTAAATTTATGAATAATTATAATAATTGGTGTAATTGCAGTTTGTAAATATTTTTATTCCTATGATTTAAATGGTAAAAAATTCTAAAATATTTATTATTATTTAATATAATTATTTTTATTTATATATCAATTATGGGCATACTTTTCAAAAATTTCACTGTAATACAAAAGCAGTGCACATCTGACTCATTTTATTTCTTATAGTTTAGTTTGGGCCTCTAAGTAAAAGAATTATATATAACATAACAGGGAAAATACACAATATTCAGTAATATAGTATCATATAAGATTTAATAAATCATATTGACGTTTTCTGGGCTCTTTGGAAATGGAACATATTTAGAATCAAATATTTTTTTTAAATTCCAAATATGTATATATCTTCATTTTGCTAAAAATGTGACTTAAACCAAAAAGCCTTGGAACTGTCAATAGGTTTTGTAGGAAGAAACAATATTGTTTAAAATTAAAGCACTTATTACATTGTGTATTATGCTTTATGTATACATAGTTAAGAGTTCATTCTGTAGAACTTGGCATTAGTTGAGATTTTTATTTTGTTATTTGTCAAGTCTGCTATTTGCAATTTTGCTTGCACAAAGAAACATTCACTTTAAAAAAAAAATGTCTTAAACAAAACCATTAATTTAAAAACCATTTTTCTATTCTGCAAATCCAAAAACTTGGTAAATTATTTAAACTATGATTAGAACTAGAAACGATAAAATACAGTTTAATTTGTTTCATGGCAAAACTAATTACATATTGAGTTAATATTTCCTTTTAGAATTAAATGTTTCCTTTTGAACATTTTTTCTGACAAATTAGTGAATAAAGTAGTAAATGATTGTTTTTATGGTTCATGGTTTAATAGTTCTGTATTCTTTAGTTATCATTTTACTCATGGTGTTAATTAATAAAGTTTTATTTCTCTTATTTATTATTTAATTTGGAACATTGGCTTCTTCTGGTCCGGAAACTCAAAGAAATGTATTATACTCAACTAAGTGGAAGCAATTTTAATAACAAAAAAGTATTAAATGAAGAAGTTATTTTTTCATTATGTAGTTGTTACAATAATGTACAAGTGTCATGACATAGTAACTATTATGTAACAATTAATTGAATTAAAATAAAGGTCAGTTTTTATCTTACACATGTTAACAATTACTTACATAATTTATGATCAAGATTAGCTTGCGTGCGTTTACAGACACATTTAACGTTACCGATATTAACATTTGTTTTCATGCAATAAACTAATTAAGAAGGTAGAGCCTAGCTGTAATAATTGACTGCAGCTCGCAAACGGGCCGGCTCGACCGGAATCGTACCACTCTGTCCAGAAGATCCAGTCGCTATAAAAACTATTTTCGGCAAGGCAGCTTCGTTCTTCTCTTTCCATATCATAGTCTTCCAATCCATCCCATTCCTTAAGGGTGGCAACGAATGAGCTACTGTTTGTTTCATTGGTCAGACCGTCTGGGCTTTTGTTACTCAATCAAAAAAAAAAATGTTGTTTAATATGAATGAAGTTAGGAAAAGGACTTTATCAAATTAGTTTTTCATTACTCTTTTTTTTTAATGTTTACTGCTACGTCTACAAATGGCAGTTGAAATATTAACTTTTTACAAATAAATAATTTTCGCTTCGCGGCAATTTAATTAAAAGTGTATTCATATCACGATCATATACAAAAGTGTATCCATATTTTTCGCGATCAAAGTTATGTATAAAAATGTTATTACATTTTTGTGTCAAATATATTTTTCAAACACGATATAAACTTTCTGTTCAGTATTATTTTGAATCTTGTTTAGCTATAAATTACGAACTTTTTTAATAACAAATAATAAGTTTTATTTAAAATAAAAGTAATATACATTTTCTTATTAAGGCATGTTCTAGACTATAAGTTTGTCTCTTTATGAGATTTAGCTTTGAGCAGTAAATATACAAGTCAAAAATAGTTTTTGTATCTGAATTTAGATTAAAATAGTATTATTTAGTCAATGATATTCGATTTTACAGATGTGTCAAAGACAAAATTAAAACTAATCAAACGGGTTATTGTTTATTAAAATTATCACAAGACTAGACTGATGGAGATGACAAGAAAAAAAAATAATAATATTCTGCTCATGCGATTTCAATTGATCACAATTATATCAATTGTTTTGTATAATTTGAAGTCATACACTCTGTAAACGTGATAGATAACATTGAGATATCACGGTCCTACCACTTGGAAAAGTTCATCTAGAATCAGAAGTTTCAAAAGTGTATTGGATTGACTTAACTCGAAAATTGAATGTATGGTCTATGGCGGATTGGAACTAATAGGAAAATATTATTTCTATGAAGAGACGGAGTCACAGATGTACCGTCTATATGCTGAACAAGTTATCACTTGATAGTGCTGCTACTAGTTCTATTCTCTATCGCTTAGCTTATTCACTAGATCAGAGACTTTAACTGTTTGTTTCAATTACAATAAGATTTATCGTGGGTGAACATCTCAAATACAAAATACGAATGTTCTCGCGTTTGTTTCCTAGAAAGAGTAATGTATTGTTTGTAATTGCGACTTGAAAGTAGGATACAAGGCCGCGATTTGTATTGCTTGTGGCGACGGAAGCCGGAGACAAGCGTTTGGATACCACCTTACGTTTAGTTTCTTGGCTAAATTGTCTATTTTAATACAATTTCCAGCTATATGCTAAATGCTAACATACGATACATTGTAACGAAGTTTGTAGCCTTAATATTGTGAAATGAAGATAGCTATATATTTCTATTGGCATCGGTTTTAAGATATAACATTACTGTTTTTAATGTTTTTTGTTATTAACATACTTGACTCAGGCATATTAAAAATGGAGATTATGTAGTCTTCTAAATGTGATTATTTTTGTTATTATGTTAAGTTGAAAATCCTAAATTAAATGATGTCCTTAAACCCTAGAAGATCGTCTTAGATATATATTCATGTTATGTTTTATAAATATATCTATATAGGTACTGTATTTATTAAATTATAGAAAACAATTCTTACCTACGAATTTTACAATTATCGTGTTTCTGTTGTTTTTTTTATGAGTTTGTCCAAACGTCGAAGTAGTGAACAATGAAAAAGGTTTAATCAATTTCTTATACAATCTTCGAAAAGTCAGACCATGACTCAATACCGGTCTCGTTTATAATGATCATCGATGGCTATTTATGTTTTATGGGCCATCGAAACCCACTTACTTTCACCGTATTCAAAGTATTATTTTTATATATTTTTTTAAAACCTTGTTACTCATTATAAAATAACTATAGTGGTTTTAATAATTTATTAATTGAGTATAAAAACATTTAACATTATAATTCAAATTAATAAAATAGAACTAAGCCAACATATGCCAAAAGGTACCAAAATGTGCTAGCTGGACTAAGTAGTGGTTTAATTGAGATAACACTATTTAATTTTTAATTATGTGTTTCTATAAATATCCTAGGCGCCACTGATAATGGAAAAGCGAAGACAGATGCATGAATCTCCTGCTTGTCAGTACTGGAGAATCACAGTCAAACACTTGATCTTTATAATGTTTGTTAAATAGAAGTGTTGATTAATGGTATAAATTAATAATGAATTTATGATATAACCCTTTACATGCGTTAATAAGATTATAAATAACTAAAACAAAAGAGAAGGCTCTAATGGTCACGACATTCAATATAATAATCAAAATATTCATAATAAGCAAACTATTTTGCTGCACACGCAGCGTCAAACGAAATGTGGGTAAAATTTACAATATTCGAAAAAACACCAATATTAAAATAATTATAACACAATGTACAGATTATCTAAAAAAAGAAACAAATGTAATAAATTGACAATCTTTTGTTATATTAATAAATATAACAATAAAAAAACGTTCGCTGCAGCTTAACTTCTGAAGCAAATTGACAGGTACTTTCAAATAATATTTAACGATATGCTTATTCGCTTAGTAATTAATAATAAAAGAAATTTAAAATGGAACTTATTAATAAAATATTTCTATTTTCAAGAACATTTTGGTGACTATAAATAAGGTTAGTTTAAGCTGGCAACATTTAATATCTTAAACAAAAAGACATGTCACGGACTAATAAAAAAAATGTAATTAGATGTCAACAGATAAATTATTTACCCTATCTACGATTTTGACAGATAATAAGAAATCGGAAATATTAAAACTAAAGTTATGTAAATATCTGCAGAAATTAATTTTCTATGTAATAACATAAAATATTAACATTTCTTTGGTTCGATAACAAATAAATCAATTGTAATTTTCGTTTTTAATTTAACATTTACGAAACCTAATTAGAATAATAACAAATAAATAACATTTCTATCAAAGTTCCAATTAATGTTAAATCTTTCAAATACAATTCATGCGTCCTTAATCAGCGTGTAAACGTGACTATCAAAATCAATAGGCAGTGAAATCTATGCTGCTAATGGATTAAATCAATCAATTAGGCCATGGCTAGTGTCAATGGCGGATTATGTATAACAGTATTTCTGAATGACTGTTAGCTCGCCAGATTTTTCAGTAACTCAGGAAGTAATTTTTCCACCACAAAACCTTAAGGAAAAGTTTTTACTTAGAAAGAACAAGAAACATTTTTTTTATCCGCAAATGCATTGGCTCGATTTTCTTCGATGTCCAGAGCAGAACCGGCTTCCGCGTGACGTGTTCTTTGCGAGACTAATGGGGCGCTTCGTGTCAGTAACGTTCTTCGCGTCGCGCTAACAGGTGCGCTCTTGAAACTCTTACCTTGTTCTGTTAACCTGGTACTTTTCGCGAAAACTAAACAAGGATAGTTCAGTGTTTTGTGTATGATAATTAGTTGCCAAACAAAACAACGCAACCGCAGTCGATTATATCTAAAAAAGGTAATATCAGAGACACATTTATTTACATTTCGAAATATTTTTAACCTATTACGCAATTTGTTGATTGAGGTTTTACCGGTTGTTAAATAATATAGTTTTAACACTTATTTGTTAAATTGCCAAAAATAATAAAATTACTTCCGAATCATATAAAATATTCGTTCTACTTGCAAGGCTTTGTTAGAGATAGCAGGCTTTCCATTTTCGGGTGTCTAAATTAATTTGAGCGTTATCATAACTTAGATATGATGAATGGGGCCGTTATTTTAATCTAGACATAACCTGAGCGCTATGAATATTAAATATGGTGTAAACGGACACGTCCCGCACTTAAATAGCCTGTGTCGATGAACTGTATTGTTGTAATAACTAATAATATATGTTTACTCGTTTCTTCTTTGTTATTGCTTGTCAATTGTATGTAAATAATTTAACATCAGCGACTTTTTTAAGCAAAACTTAACTAAAAAGAAAAATCGACACTTAAATTTTGGTAAATAATAAAAAGGGACATTACACAGTTTTGTTTTTTTTTATGTTAAACATTTCCTTATTTTTTTTTTAATGTACCAATGATCACTTTTTATAAGTAGGTGTTGTGGTTTTTGCGAAGTATACTTTTTTTGTTTCTATAACAATGACATACAAAATATTGCCTAATTGAAAACCGTTTATATTTTTCTATGTTAGGTATATTCCTAGAATCTGAAACAATTGTAATTATAAATGTGAATTTCGTATTACATATGCAATATTAAAATAAATTTTAAATAAGACATTAAACTCAAGGAAGAGATGATATTAATTTAGGCCGTCCTTTATTGTTTTAAAATGGTATCTAACTTATTTTTTTTCATTTATTGGTGGGCAGCTGTAAAGAGTATTTATTATTATTACCTGTCTGGACTTAAAAACAGAATCTACACCGGTTTTAAACCCCTACATATCTCTAATTGTAAATAATGTCTTCAATTATCTACTAGCCACATGTGTATATCTTCTTTCCTCTGTAATAACGATAAAGAGCAACAACATAAAATTCGCATTTATAAAGAAATACTATTTAATTGTGGACATGTCGTAAAATATTGTAATGAGTACAGAATATTGCAAATTTGCATATTTATCACAATTTTATATAATAATTAAGTTATTTTAAATTTCCTGCATCAGTAAAGGACATTTTATTTGCCTTATTGTCAGATTAAATTGAGAGAGTTTATGGTTAGAGTCCAAATTTTCTTAATAACAGTGATAATAACCATAAAACCAAGAAGTGACCTCACAAGCTTGACACCCCAGCCTTGTCACTTACTTCCTTGAAACAAAGAACATGAACCTACAGAAAGATTTTTCATTAAACTTTTTTCTCGATAACACATCAGTGTATTTTAGTTTAAAAATATGATACACCTTGTATTCTTCAACTGCTTGAATTTTCAAAGCCTCTGATTTAAAAAATATTCATCTTATACGTGTGTAGGTACATAGAAACAATAATGATTGCAAATTAATATTTTTCTATCCTCATTATCGCGGTCACTCCATCTGTATCCACTGCTGAGTCATAATGTTCTGGCGATATATCTTAAAAAAACTTATACATATTCTGTGTCATTCCTTATCTTAGTGACCGCATCATCTTTAACATAAGTAATTATAGAGAACTAGTTTTTGCCCACAGTTCCGCCCACAGACGGTCAAGTACATGGCATTTGTATGTAATAATATATTTTATTCCGTTATATGCAAAATACTCCGATTAAACAATTTTACTATTCTAGTATTGTTTATATATTTAAATCTTATTTCCACCTCGATTACTTTGATAAATAGTTAAGCTTATCTCATAACAATGTCTAGAGGAGAGAATCCACTCAAAACAACTTTTTGGTAGAACTTAAGTTTAACTTTAACATTATTGTTGGTCGGTATGAAGAACTCTTATAATAATTATTTTGAACGAAGTTAAACACCTCATAAAATTACTTCCAGCAGATTTCTCGAACTTGTATGTAGCGTTGTGTTGAGTATAAAATATTTTATAAAGAGGAAATTGCTAAAGTGAGTCGATAAAATCCGGTCTTTTTATACAATATAGGACGCAGTGCGCTTATTACGCCAGTAAGGGTGTGTTTATATGAGACTGAGGTTTTTCTCCGAAACAGCGTGATGTCATCAGAGACCAGCAATACTGCTTCGTAATTATGTTTTTGGTAAACAATAGTTTATCGAATATAATACTTAATATTAAAATATATATATTCAATCTTGTCCAAATCCAAAACTACCAATAAAAATGCAAAAACTGATTTCGCAGTCAAAATATATCAAAATAGTAAGTTTAAATTAAGAATGTAAGTAAAGATCGTAATACAAGAATAAAAAAATCAACGATACAATTAGTGATAATTGAGAAATAAGATTATTTTGTTCCAAATATTTTTCTTAGTCTCTATAAAAAAATCTTTATAAAAAAAATTGCAAATATTATTTTTAATTTAAACTTTCTATTAGGGCACATGTTTAGAAACAGATTTCCAGACTTATGTCAATTTTAACCACCAACTATGGCAATTTTAACCACCAACTATGTCAATTTTAACCACCAACTATGTCAATTTTAACCAACAACTATGTCGTTTTTAACCACAAACTATGTCAATTTTAACCAACAACTATGTCGATTTTAACCACCAACTATGTCAATTTTAACCACCAACTATGTATATTTTAACCACCAACTATGTCAATTTTAACCACCAACTATGTAAATTTTAACCACCAATTATGTCGATTTTAACCACCAACTATGTCAATTTTAACCAACAACTATGTCGATTTTAACCACCAACTATGTCAATTTTAACCAACAACTATGTCGATTTTAACCACCAACTATGTCAATTTTAACCAACAACTATGTCGATTTTAACCACCAACTATGTCAATTTTAACCAACAACTATGTCGATTTTAACCGCCAGCTATGTCAATTTTAACCATCAAAATGTTTGGAATGTCTGTCATCGTAATTAAATTGATTTTGAAATGTTTTGTAAAAAAATATTGCGCGCCCAATGAATGGGCCCTTACGTAACATATTGGAGTCAAAGATTGCATACAAAGGACAATGCAACATTAATACCATATCTTGATATTTTAAATTCGTTTTTGCTGACGATACGATACATTGATGGTCTTCTTTCTTTGATGTTACCTGAATAGTTTTTGCTAAAGATAACTGGAACCGTACCGGACCGGAACCGTACCGGTAAATTAAGATATCAGATAATTTATAGAGGTTTAAAGCAAAGTAATAATACTGAATACTTACAATACTGAATTGAGCTTCTTATAGAATAAAAGTCGAATCAATGAACTATACGGTAAATTTTCAGACTATTTTATTCGAGTGCAGAACCTCGAGTAGAGCAGAGTGCGGTACTTATGAATGTACATTTTAAATATACCCACATTGGTTACTTGATGACTTGATGTTTTTATATAAATCTTGGTAACAAAGTTAGCACGTACTTTCTATTTACTTAAAAATTACTATAAAAGAAATGTCGAAAGAAATATTCGATAGTTTTTCTACAAATACATGTATGTCCATAGTATTGTTTAATTTATATTTTAATAAAATTGTGTTCATTATCAATTAGTGTGTAGCTTTACATAACAATGTGTTTGGTCTGAGTCATTGTCCCTGCAGGAGTTGGGGGTGGTATCAATAGTGAAGTGACGCAAATGTATTACAATATTTCTTGGAACGTTTCATTCATGTATTGTGTTCTTTAGCAAGAATTCTTGTTGGGCTAAAAAATGTTATCATTTAATTTTGGTTTACATTCAAACGTAAGTAATTTAATAAAATTACTAAAATGTCAGGGTTGTCACATTCCCAAACCGTTATTGGGTTTTTTAAGTTCGTTAAGTTCTTGCAAATTCTTGGTATGTCTAATACGTAGGTACATTAATCTTTAAGAAATTGTGGTTACAGTTTCTTTAACCACTTTGTAAAGCTTACTCGGAGTCAAAGAGAAATCTGAATACAGTCGGGTAAATATTGAAGCTAGACATTGATTTAAACACTGCATACATTGAAAGTAACCAAAGACAGATGTATTCATATTACCTATGTATATACAAGTGTACTACTGTACTATTTCGATGGTCAATAATTCACCAACAGTCAATTATATTCTTGACCATTAATTTCAAAGCATCTCTAAATTGGTTATTGCTTTCTCTTTCATTCATTTTAATTTAGTCTTAGAATCTTAGCAATTAGCACAAAATTTATGACAATTTTGAAGTTTTTTTTTTGTTTATTTTTATTTTATTAAGTTAAACTTTCTTGTTTTAGTTCGTTTCTGAATAATTTGTCTAAATGAATAAATGTTTGGTTTTATCACTGGCAAAAATGTAGGTACAGAAATGTACAAAAGAAACCATAAAATAAATCAAGAGATAACCGGAATACTTTGCATTAACTATTTTGTAGGAATGAATAATGTTAAAAATGTTATCGCACAAAGAGACTGAGATTTATAAAACAAGTTTATACCGAGGAAAGTCTTTATGTTGACATTCACGAGAGCTAATATTGCCGTGTGACATTTATGTCATGTGTCACAGTAGTTATTACGCCGAAGTGACATTCTACAATTTATTATTTTTATTTAGGAAAAGACAATAGAGTTTCTTATTTATATCCTGAATCTGAGAAGTTAAGGTACACTTTGCTTTATCATTCTTGAATAGATCGTCCTTCAGCTGTTTCTATGTACCACCAATACTGTGTTATAGTTGGTCGTTAAAATATCCTTTGAAAACTAGCATAATTAAGTATCTTCCATTTCGGTGATGAGTTCTCGAAAAGGCACTTTATAATTATCTTTGTCTTCTTTGACCAAAACCCTTATTACACCTACTCTTTATTAGTGAGTTCCAATAACTCAACAATATTAAGGAAACGGGTAGTTAATTTCACTATTCAATTAATGTATATTTATTTACGTCAAAAACGGTTGTATATTTATTTACCTTGACTTACAAAGATTTAAATGAAAGTAATTGAAAGGAAGATTGATTAAAGTTCGTAGTCTGAAAACAAATCTAATAAAAATGTCATCGACAACATATTGAAAACTGCATATGATTGGCACAGAACGAACTGCACCGGGTACACATGCCAAAAATCAAGATTTAGAATTCATACCCTGTGTTTGTTTCTATGTACTTATATGATATTATATATTGACATAGAGATGATGTGTTATTTTAAAACCCTTATTGCAAATGTTAAAAACCTTGAGACATCTTTATGGGTGAGATTTAATTTAATTTCTGAACAGTGCTTCCTGAATAATAATGGTACATAGAATTTCAAATAATGAATTCACATATATATATTCTTCTATTTTCGGGGAATGTTCAAACTGTAAATGCTCTATAATTTAATTTAATAAGTTTCCTTTCTTTTTAGATACACTTCTGGTGACAATTTAAATAAAAACCATCTGTTGATAATAGATTGCTTATTTTTGAGGCCGTCTGTTTTTGCTCTTTTTTAAGTGATTACATTTCTTATATTAAATTATGTTTACGGAATAAAAAACACAACTAAAGATAAAAAACGACTATTTCAATGTATCTAATTAATTAGATATAAATAAATTATACTATAAATAATATTTTCATTACAATTAATTTTAATTATTGCTATTGTTTTCCTAGTGTTATTTTTTTTCATACAGTCATATAGATAATTTATTAGTTACGTTTGATACGTTTGCACGACTGATTATCATACAAATGTCTTACTCAATGCACTATTAATCTCCTAAGATAACCAACTTGAGATCAATGTTAGACATTCTATTTTTTAACTACTTTAACTTTTTTTGTAACGTTTAAAAAAACAAAAATATTATAGATTTTTAGACTAATTTGAAATTTGATAACTTAAAAGATTCAAATCTTTTGCATACCTACTGTTTTCAATAGATTTCTGAAATAAGATTAGTATCTATGTACATAAGTATAGTTTATAATATACGTCTAGTCGTAGTAACATTAAATTTTAGCAGCAGAGTGGATCTACCCGGATATAACTTAGTCTTTATCTTATAAAAAAAAAAAAAACGTCATCAAAAATATAATCGCCTACGTTGTGTGTCTATAGAACTGAAAAACAAAAGAATATTTCACAAACCTTTTGATGTATCTTTTTATATATTTCAAAAGACTAATGATGTTTGTATTAACAAAAGTAACTTATCGGTGCACGACATCATCATTGCGTTGAAGACGTGTGAATTGGAGTGTGAGAGATATTAAGATAAAAACCATTTAAACTTGAATAGCTTGTTTGATTGCTGTTCTAGGGTTCCGTATATTTTTAATACAAATGCTGTATGCATTTCTAATTTGTGTTTTTTTTTTTTATAAAAATTTAAAATTTTAGATGTACAGGGTTATTTGTAATTAGTTGACCACCTCTTGCAGGCTCAGGCAGCTTATTTACATCAATACCAACAACATCTTTCTACGACAGTTTAAAATTAATAGTTTTTAAAATTTAAATTTTCCCATACAAAATTTATTTATTGTCTCTGAACTGGCATTAACTCTGAGTGTCGGTATGGCGCCCTAACGTTGACCTTTTAAGTTTTAAGTAGGTACTTCTTACAAAATACAGAGTTATAAGTAAAAGAGGGAGCAAAAATTTTTTTGTTTCGTTTTTATTTGTAAAAAGTTATAGAACAAATATTGTTGGGATTGATGTAGAGAGGCTGCCTGCAAGAGGTGGTCAACTAATTAAAAATAACCCTGTATACATATATATATATATATATATATATATATTTATCACAACTAATTATATTAATAATTATAGTATTGCTGTAATTGGAACAATAACAGTGATTTAACTTCATTTGTTTAATCCATTGCATGATTTATAACGGTAACATTTCAATCGTTCATGATTGATGTGAATTTATAGGTGTCTGTTTTTGTTAAGTATTGTTCAAAGATTAGGTATTCTGTGTTATTAGGTTATCTGTTTGAATAATGCTCGCCTGTGACGCACGTCGCCTTAGATTTATGAATGTTGATGCTCTATATTAACCTTATAAATCGCGATACCCATAACGAGAATCAATCTATTCATTGAGCATATAATTAGACGTTACAGATTTATCTTATATGAGAGTGAAATAAATGAATTTGAGACTTTGTTTTGGTTTAAATCACCTTGAGTCACAAGACGTCTTATTGTATGGAACAGATGTGTATGTTTTGAAAATTCTTTTATTAAAGATAATGTCATCTTTGAGTTACGTTTATTTTTCTTTGATAAGATAAGAACCAATCAGATGCTGTCAACATAATGTGATATTATTTTTGGAATGTTGCTATTATTAACCTTTTTGTGTTGTTTATGATATTATATTTGTGTTTATTATCTTGAAGTTATATTAACACGGTCATACGTGTTTAAATTTAATTAAAAGCTCCGATAACAATGTGTCCACATAAAATGATTACTGCCACTAAAATTTCACAACATTCCTCTTGAGAGTCAGATAATCTGAAACCAGTTTATAAGACAAGGTAAAATAACTTTTATTCTGAGAAGGATAAAATAAAATAAATTTTATTTTAACCTGATTGCGGTTGCAGCACGCTAAGTACGACAGAAAAGTACAACAATAAGCAGTACCTAGAAAATAGTATCACATTAAAGTGATTAATAACATTTATAATGTTTAACAAATAAATGTAAATGTGTATAAACATGTTAGTCATGTATTTCTTATGGAAATTTGTAAATAAATATTTATTTACATAATCAACACGGATAGGACTTGAACCTGTGACCTTAAGTATAAGTCCCCGTCGCTTTGACACCGAGTTACAGTGTGTGTGACTAATATATTTAAAGACAATTTCAAATATTAATTTCGTTTCAAACCTCTTTAAAAGTTATTCTACACTACTGTAAACTATCAATAATTTATATTGCCTCGCCCTTTCGACCTGCAACGATTGACCCATCGACGCGGAGCTAATGTGAAGTGGGAATTTGTGCTAATCGAACCACATTAAATATCCACAGTCTGTCTGTATAAAGATTATAGGAGAAAGGGCACTTTAGCTTGGCTTTATTACCTCAGTAGTATTACAGTAATTCTTTGAACGATAAAATAGCGATACCAAAAGTTAATAGAGTACAGGATGTTTAGAAAAGTTTGATTGTGAAAGTTTGCGGACCAGCCACTGTCCTAATTCCTCTCAGACGAACCGATTACCTGAACTATAGTCATGTGATAACAATTAGGTTCCGCAAAATCGAGTTCAAAACGTTGCCAAACTTGAGCGTCAATTTATATATTATATTTCTGTATCAACCAGACATATTTCATGTATATTTTATATAATGATCTTTTCGATGTTCATTACAGTTGTTTTTTAATAAATATATTCCATTAGCCAAGATTTTGTTAATAAACTCTACTAAGTAGTTCTTTCCTTAGATTGTAATTTATTACCAGGCTCAAGTATCAGGTTTCGTAATTGAATGGGGATTACATCAGTAAGTCCTATTGATGTTGAGATTGAATCTGCTGAAAGAGATTATATTGAAAGACTTTGTTTCCTTAATACAGTATCATATTTATTTTTATTATTATTTGTATACGTCTTTCTATATCGTATAAAGAGCTGTATTATATTCAATACAGACGTAAAGTATCTATCTCTTATACACCATGTATAACTTATTGAAAGTTTATAATATTTTCATTTTGAATAATCAGTCATCACTTACTTAAATTATACAGGGTAGTTTAAGTATTTAATTTTGTGGCTTTTATATGCTAAGGTGTGTATCGATTTTAGAAATTTTGCGCATATATTGGAGCTAACTCTACAAACCAAAAATAGATTTTGCGATTTTATAAAAAAATGTTTTTAACTACATGTTGATAAAAGGTTTTAAAAGTTTAATCAATATAACATAAATACTTTTGCCGATTAATGTATCACGTTACTACCATGGTCGTAAATTTCCCATCAACGCCTACGAGTAAAAGCGTGCAACCTACTTGCATCTAATAAAATTAATAAAACGACTCTAAAGGCCTGTAGTTTCAATCATGCATATCGTAATAAACATCGATTTCTTATAAAAGAAATTCCTTAGTAAGAACTATATTATAGAATAATCAGTCTAAGTAAAATAAATCTTCACACTTGCAAATATAAAACGCTTCATCTTCATACATATTAATAATCAGTATTTTAATATGAATGTCTTGTATCAGTATTGGTTATTAGGTGCTATGATTCAGATTTGACCTTAATTGAAATTGCAGATGGGATTAATATTTACGGTAATACTTTGTACCTTCTCTTTTGTGTTGAATTATTCAACGATGTTAAGTCAAACAAACTTAATTCAAAGGTAAAACTTTTTGTCTTTGTAATTGTTTAATGGTGCAATAAACGAAAAAGACATCATTAGTACCTAAAGTAGCGTCTTGTAATTTTATTTTAAACAAATTCATAATAAGTATGTAGGATTATTTAGCATCATATCCTCGTAACTGGTAATTTTACCTCAGTATCTTGAAAAACGCAAACCAATTAGCTAGAACAAAAGGAAGTAAACCATTTCACAAGTGTAATGACACGCGTAAGAATTCCCATAGTTTACGGGATGTTCCACAATTGAACAAAGCGTACGCGCACTGCAATAACTTAAACAGCATTGTTTTATTCCGAGATTCATCCAATAGTTCTCATATTGCACATTGTGCTGTCATAAGTAGGTATCTTATTTCATACTTGCGGGCAAACATTATTAGGCTAGTTTTCGTAATTATTTTACCGACAGCAGATTATTTAAAGTTTCGAAGGACATTTAAATACAATGTATTGTTTTCTCGTTAGATAGCTTATGTATATATAAATATCTAGTGTTTGTTCTATAGTTACAATTGTATTTTTTTAAATTTCAGATACCACTTGAGCCATCAACGCCTACCTCCAGTCTTAGCCTATATTTACCACTGCCAACTATTCCGCCCTACTAAGCACTTAATGTCGCAATGCTAGACAAGAGATTACCTAGTTGTAAGAACGCTCAAACATACAGGGACGAGAAATACTGCATCACGTGACATCTAAGATTTGTGGCCGACATGAGTCAGTCAGCCGATGAGGCCCGAGCGGCCAGGATACAAAGATATAAAGAAGACCGAAGAAAACAACTTACTGCTAGAACAGCAACATTGTTCTCCGCCAACGTGACAGAAAGGTGGGCTTATATCTCTTTGAGACTAAATTTATATTAAACATGAATTTTAGTGCAGTAAAATAACTAATAATACATTATTAAATATTTTTATTTTATTTAAAGTCCTATTTTCTTTTGATTTCAGGCGTCCGAAAAGAGAGGCTGCTGGTCGGTCACCACTAGAAGATAACGCTACACATCTAAAATCTTCCTCAGAATTAAACATTAATTTAGCATCAACTTCAGTACCTATTAGAACAACTCGAACATCTCGTTTACGAGCGGCTGCTGCTAACAATGCTGATCCTTGCCAGTCCCCAAAAAGATCAAATAGAAGAAGCTCCTCCGTGCAATCTCTATTAGAAGACGATAAGACAAAAACGCCTAAAAATGCCAAAATATTAGATAGAGATAAAACACGAATTAATTATAGAAGGCAAAGTAATGAAAAGGAAAATTTTAAAAGCGCGTCAACCACGTGTTTTTCAGAAAAAGATAATGGTGCTATTAGATCGAAACTGAAACATTCCACTAATAAAAATATTTTAGAAAAAGACAAAAATAGTAGTTTATTGAGTAGTTCTAAAGAAAGACATATTGACGAAAAGATTAGTTCAAAGTTAGACGAAAAGAAAAAGAAGGTATCCTTGACTGAAGAATCTAAAGTAGCTAGTAAGGACGAAGAAAATAATGTTGACGTTGATGAAATATTGAATGATATACTTGGTGATAATAATGTATCGAATAGTTTGGAAAAAGATAGATTTGAAGATTTATATCACGACTTAATTGTTGAAAGTAAAAATATAAAAATTCAAGTTAATAATGTAGTCATAGAAGACAATGCCTCGCCTTGTGGAAATGAGCTCAAAGTTAGTCACAATAATTCATACATTCCTGTTAAAGAAGTAGTTAATAAAAATGATAGTGTAAAAGTTGACAACGGTGTAGTGCCAAATGTGAAGACTGAAGTGGGGTTACTTGGTGCGGTGTGTGTCCGTAAAGTAGAGAGGTTCAGTGAACTGCTGAGTAATCTATGTTCCCCCTGTGAAGCAGATATACTTTTTGAGGATATTTTGGTTGAGAATGGGATCAATCGTGATAGCGACACGGTAAGTGACGAATTAATGAAGTAGTAAACTTAGATGATAATTTTGCATACAAATTCGAATCATTAGGATTAGAATTTTGCTTGATTTATATATTTAAAGGAAGTATATTTAGATTCACGACAATTCCAAAAGGCAATATTAGTTATGTACTATAAATGGCTTAATATATTTAGTTTATGGTTTACGTAAGCCTATGGCATTAAGGCCCGATCTCACCAAACTTTATTATAAAAAATAACTATCTCGCACATTGCCTTACTCACCACTCTTATCCACGAACAACTTTGTTAATGTTTTACCAAATTGAAAAGAAAATAATATCATCTTGTTATGTTATATACAAAGTTTACTATGTTGTGAAATTCAATAATAAATATCCAATAATTCCGAAAAATGTGTGTAGAACCGAAATGAAATTGTTGACGCCCTTCGTAATACGTAATATGTACGTGTATCGAATATTTTTTCCTTTGAGTAGGGTTATATGTGAAAACGTCAAACTGGTCTAACCGCTAAAGTCAAGTAATGTCAATTTCAAAATTAGCTTGGATCAAATGTCAATCAATGTTTAAAAACAGCTGTTATTATATACGGAAGCCATATTTATATAACCATACTGACCTTATATCAGGTTTAAGTATCGTACCCAATGAAAACCGTTGGAGTAGGTAGTTATTAACCTGCTAAGTGGGTTTTTAATCCCAGGTTAAGCTTTGGTTAAACGTAAGAATGTTTCCTTCTTGGAAGAACTGCTAGTTAATTTATGATATAGCTAAGACCTACTTCATCTTGGTGAAATCGGCCCCAAGCCATACTAATGATGAGAATGAGAATTGAAATTGCTTGAATTAATGACGATTCTATAATGATAATTAGCAATTATTGTTATCTATCTCCTATTTTCCAAGTAGCTTTAATGAACGCGCCTTGAAGTATATTCTCGTTAGATAAAATACTGTTTGAACGTATTTGCTATTTTAAATAGACATTACATGTTAATTAATATAAGGAGCAGTGTTCAAATATACGTATGTTTTTAATGAATCTATTAAGCATTTGTAAAGTGATTTACAAACAGGCAAACTTACAATTGGTCAATGTATCCTAAATCTATCTTTTAATTTGGTTAGGCTTTGTTTTTAAATTACATTTTTATTATGTATTGTCTTCTGTATATAAACACTAATAAAAGAAAAAACAATAACCATAAGTTTTATCAAGCTGATTAATCTACGAATCATAATATTAAGAATATATTATTAAGAATTAGAATAGGTTTTTTATTAAACTTCTTCAGTAGTCATTACATTAATTGACCGGAATTTGTCAAAAGTTAATCTATTAAAGGAACGGTCGGTAAATTATTACACTCAGTCCACAATTTGAAGGTCTACAAGAAAATATACTGGTTTTTATAATAACTTATAGTACGCCTAACTTCGATAAACTAGTGCTACTGATACCAAATAAGGTTTTCACGTGCAGCCTTCACCTCTTGGCTGGATGCAAGATAATCTATGAGCATTGCTTTGTTGATTGTTTCTTAGGAAACATAAACTTAGGTTAGCAATTTTTTTCAAGGTTTTTCGTTGTCAACGAGTTGTTATTCAACTTTACATAATTAGCATTTGTTATTTTTACTTAACTTTCATTGTTTTGAAATTCGAACTTCTTTATATTTCACATAATTGGTTGATATTATTTGTATATAAGTCTGTCCAGCAGGGCTATTCGCTAACTTTGACTTTTCTAATGACCATCAGCTGTGACGCCATAGCAGTTTGTTACTATAGTTACATAGTACAAAATTAGTTGTTTGACAACCATTATGTCCGCACTTACTGATAGTGATTTTCATTTTTACTGTCAAAAAAGATACGCAATAGCCCTGCAGGTATCTCAAATGAAATTTATTAATCCAGGTTATCAATGCAACCAGGTCAAGTGCTAGCAACAGATATGGTTGTGTCATGAAATTGCATGTAAATTATTGAAGCATCATTTATACTGCATATGGTCATACTCGATGTGGTTCGTAAATGTATTTCTGTATTTGTAAATCAATTAAGTCTCCGTCTAGTTTTTATATTCGCCATGGAAGGCTTTTCGATGGTTATAATGTAAAATAATATAAGGAAGTATATTGCAAAATAAAACATACTTTTGTAATTTTATATGTATAAATTTTGTCTAAGTAAATTTTTTGTTTTTAAATTTAGAAGTTCGTTTTATTTTTTTTTCCAATCGCTATAAATAAATGTATGTATGATTCGTTTAGACAGTAAAGGTATTTAAAAATAAACTTTGATTTTATACCTTTCTTAAACACTAAAAGTATTTGCCAGACAAATTAAATTTGAAAGTACCGTCTGGGATAGAAGATTTTACTGAGCTTAAAGTAATCCCATAAGATCCTTGTGTTTTACAAAATCATTATTAGTTAAAATAATTATAAATTGAAATGGAGGAACGGGATTGCTGACGTCATTTCATTCTACACCATTATAGTCTCAAAATTTTATATAGTATATAAATATTATATACTATATAAAATTTTACTATATAAAATTTTAATTTTACAATATTAAATTTGTATATAGATTACGTATTTTTGTTGGGAAAAAAACAATGTAGCTTTAGTTTGTAGCTTTTAAAATTAAAAGATTAGTGCAATAATAGTTCATGTACAAGTTTATTGATTAAAATACATTATATAGCCTTTGTATAAATATATAAAGGTTCTATTATCGCTATACTAATCGTGAAATCATTTACATCACCAACATTTTTTTCTGTCAATTTAATTTCATAAATATAATAGGTAAGTTTTTTTATTAAATCTCTATAAGAGAAACCAGGTGCGAAGATAGTAGTTTTAATAATCCTATTTATAAATATGTATTAAAAAAAAAGTATGACTCAGTGTAATTCTATCTATATGTAATTCGAATGTTATTGTTATAGAATCCTAAAAAAAAAGTCTTTATTATTATTAAGCAAACAATGTGAAATATCTTATATAACATTTTTCCCTTGCGTTTTTTGGGTAAGAAGTGGCTAGTGCCATCGATTCAGGCCAAATTTGGTAGCCGCAGTTTTAATTGTATTATATTGTAATGGCTCCGACATGCGGTTGACCTCGCGTACATACGAAACATCTCGTATTTGGTTATGATCAACCAATCTGACCTCGATTTCAATTATGAAACAAAAATTTAATTTCACAAATTACCTCAATCTTGCTTTTTATTCGATTGTTATTGTCTTTTGTTTTTCAATAGTCGTATCGTGTCTTATTCGTAGTAATTAAAGTTACTGTTCTGTGAAGCATCGTTCATTTGTAATTACATGGTTACATGCGGCACGATTTATAAAGATTTTTTTTTATGTTACACTAATATTTTTATATTTGTCGACTTGTTAATTTGGTTGATAGACAATTGATTTATTTTATTTTGTTTTGTTATTTATTTATTAACTACTTATAAGGAAATGTATATAGTAAACGGAAATTGAGAAAAAATATAAGTCGACACTTAAATATAAAATCACATCCAATTCTAACACTACTCAATTTAGATTTGTTTAAATGTTTGAAAAAAATATATATTGGATGTTTTATTTATTCAAATGTATTGTTATTTATCTACGAAAGTGCTAGTATATCCAGGAATTAAAGAAAATAATTATAATGGTAGTACGATGACTGGAGGCACACCTTTAGTTGTCGAAACTTAGTGAAAGACATCGGCGCCTGCGCACCAGTTGTGAATGACGCGCGCGCAACGCGCATGTACTGTTTGTGCAACAAATTACCAACGTATATTCGGTTATTTATTGTTTTGTTTCTTGCTTTCTTACCGCTTCTTATGTCCGTTACATAATTTTAATGTTAGATCTTTTTATTTTTGTATCGTTTGTTTTAGAGTGTTTATATATTTTTTAGTTACACTTTTTATTTCATTATTGTGAAAGTCGAGTTTTACTGCACTTGCATGTGTGATGTTGTAATCATAAAACCGTAACTCAGTTACAGGCATGATTTTTTCCATCCCTGAGCGTAAAGTATTTTAACTTTCTACATAGATTTCGGTGGATTTTTTTTTCTCTTACAAATTTATAAAGTTTTGTTGCTGTTAAGTAACTTAAATTGTAAGTGTTCTTTATTTAATATAATGGAAGTTATCGTGTTATAAAAAACCTACAATACGTTAAATTAATTTGTGAAAAACTTTCTGCGTGCACAATATTACACTTCCGTTAGTTAGTCACGACATTTAGTCAGACTATGAGTTCATTAAATATTCTATTGCTTTTCATAAATCATCGCATATTATGTTTCAAAGACTGAACTCCTGATGACTTAAGTGACACTGAATGAACTAATTAGGTTTTACTATTACAGTTGTGATCGGAAGCGTAATGTGGGGGTAACCTTGTGCGATCGGGCCTTATATGGCAAACTGTTTGTAGATTATGGTGTCCTAGTACTGCGGGTTGAGGCTGGATATTAATTATTTAGCTACGTTCTTTTAGAACATTAATGAGGTAGAGAAATGTACCAATAAACAACTTATCTTGCATTATTTGTAATTTACATAAATATATGTGTATATATATGAAGTGCATTCAAGGTAAATCCTTATATAGCATGTAATACATTAAATGTGGGTGTCTTTCTATACATTCGTGTAAACCATTCCTTATTACGGGCCGTGTCTAGTCTTCTCACTCACATTAACAATTAGTTTCGGCAAGAATACCTGTTACGAGGTCAAGGGTTTTTTCTGTTAAGACAATAGCTTGACTGAAAGATGTTAAACCTGTTCTTTTATTACTTATATGAGGTCGTGCGTCGACATAATAAAATAGTATTATTAAGAGTGTATAATATATTTAACTATAATAATTTAATTATGATATCTTGTCCGGACGTATGACATTGCTATAAATTTCATACTTAGTAGGTAGGACAAGTTGCATAATCAGTCTATCTAGATTCCAGACCAACATTCTATCTTGTGAAGGACGATAGGTTTAGGTTTCATAATGTATGCCTAGTTACCGTCTTTGAATAATTTGTTCTGTGTCTCCAATTGCTGTTATGACCCCTGTCAGCTTATTTATTTGTTGTTATACCTTCAACAGTAATTCATTATAAATTGTTATTTTATAAACGTAATATTCATCATATACAAATATAAGGTTGTAGTTTTTTTTTTTAATTTAAAAATCTTGCCCTGGCCAACGGTTTCGTTAACTCTTTTTTTTTTTTTTTTGTAAACTGTGTTGTTTTTGGTTGGATTTATCAAAGTGATAAATGACTTGTCTTGGATACATTGCTTTTCTTCATTTTATCAAACCGAAATGTAGGTTCGTAAAATTAAGTGACGAACGTGAGCTCTTGAATTTTATGCGAATCATAAATCTCATGAGCCAATAGTTGTGAGTGATCATAATGCGAATATACTTCAAGGAGAGTAAAGTTAAGGTGGTGAGTTGAATTAGGAAATGAAGAGATATGTCTATACATTTGAAAATAATATAATTGATAAAAAAATATATGATAAATTATGATACTGACATTTTAATAAGAGTTATAATAGAGTTGTTCTAATAAGTTTTAATGAATTTGTAACATTTTAATTATTGTATATAAATGTTATTATAAATAAATTGTATTTGATTGCAGCGTGTAAAGGCCCCGGAGTGCACGCCACCATGCCGCCGCGCGCAGCCCACTCCGCGCATAACGAGCACACCGAAGCGTGCGCCCGCGCAGCCGGCGAGCGACGCAGACGGTAAGTCGCCACTAGTAGCCACTCGAAACTGCATCACACAAATGCATTCTATTTTGATCGTGTAGATTGTTTTATAGCTATTAGATGTTGTAGGATTACATTTTATTTGTCTTTTAATAATAGTTGTTTTTATGTAGTCTTTTAGTGATAGGATGTTTTTATATGAATAATATCTTATTTATTGTTTGTAATACTTTATTAATTTGAATGAAGAAATAGAAAATGATAGCTCAAGAATTTATGTTAAAATTAAATAGACAAAACAAAATTGTTGAAGAAATCCAATGTGAAATATTCTTCTGTGTTTAGTATGGTTTTTAAATAAGGCATGTATTTTGTTATATCACATATGGCCTATACGATATTTTCGTTAAAAGTTTTGCATAAATATCTAATAGATATTGCGTAACTGATTATAAATATTAAAAATTCTCATATTACCAAGGAATGTATTCCTTGAGGAAATAAGTTTCATGTATCTGTATTAGTACCATGGCAGCGAAGCGCAAACTATTATCCTGCAATAATTGTCTGTCGTATACTGCTTTCACAGTAATATCGCGTTTCCACTTTACACTATATGAAAAGATAAACACGTCACGTCTTTTGTATGAATTTAGATTTATAACTATATTTACTACGTGAGATCTTTAGAGTTTCTGTACAGATTGAATTTTCCTTTAATAATATAGTCTTTATTTCATCCTGTAACTTTTTATTATAAAAAATCATAAAAAACACGAACAATACTTAAAAATTATTATTATAAATATTGTTAATTTTGTCGCATTATTTATAAATAACAACCATATCAAATTACAATAGCCCCCAAGTAAATGTAATTCTGTATTAGCAATTTGTTTTCGTAGTAATATGTAAACGTTTAAGATAATATCGCAGACATATCACATACATATTGTATTAGTAGAAATGTCCTTGAATGGCCCCGAACGTGCTTAGCGCTCACGATCAAGGCTTTTATTATTCAAATACATATAAATACCAGGAAAATGTAACATATTCTACGCGAGCATAAAGAAGTCATGCAGTTCGCTCCTAGGAGGTATACATTATTAGGTAGCAGCACTAGGGGTACTAAAATATTATAGCACTAGCCCCAGGTGGTATATAGGACAAGGATGCTAGTTAACTTCATAATGCTTTTGTAATATTATCCATGCTTTGTTAACTTCACAACCTCCAATGTCGTCTTAAAATTAACTTGTTTCGCAACTCCTTTATCGAACCTGTACTTCATTCTATAATTAATGCATTGAACTAGTTTTTAATGTCGAAGAAAGAAAGTTTTAAATAAAATTTACAAGTTAATTAATTACGTGGGAAAATATTATGTAATGTTATAATAACTTGTTAAATCAGCTTTCACAAATAGCTGCAAATATTAAAAGCTTGCATCATCTATAACTTTGCTTTTAAAGTTTATTCTTCCTCGGGATTTCTATTTAACAAATCCCTTAACGAACAATATCAAGCTTGATATTTAATCTCGAAACACCGTATCGTAAATATTGGTAAAATTAATAAAGAAAACTTGCTTGCTATCCAAAAATATGTTAATTTTATTAACAAAATGAAATCTCGATCAACATCTAATATATCGTCTAGATTTATATAAATTGGTGACCATACAAAATCGGTTAATATTTTGCCCATAATATCACAGATTTTTCATAGTGTGTCCAAAATACCTTTTGTTTTAGATGAAGATGATGTTGATGATGTTGTAGATAATGTTTTAGATGGAGATGATGATGATGATGTTTTAGATAATGTTTTAGATGAAGATAATGATGATGATGTTTTAGTTGGTGTTAACATACCGCTGTCGAAAAATGTTCCTAAAATAACATTGAGACAACGTATTTGTCCTTTGAATTATCTTATTTGTAATTAATTCAATAGTATTTTTCTCATTGATAACAAAGTGTTAATGAGTTTTAGTTTTGTTCAATGAAACGTTCCTAGAATAACATTGCATTCTTTTATATTCATTTAGTTCAGATAACAACGAAAACATTTCAATTTGAGTTTAATTTCACGGATGTAGGAATTCTCGCCTTTATTTTGCTTGCAGTTGCATGGATTTAATAAAAGGTCAGGGATTTTGTTCCCGGGTAATAACAAGAATTTATTCTCAATTACCGGGACACGAGGCGGTGTTATTGAGCCAAGCTTATAAACTGAGATAAATAATAATTTTATTATCTACCATTATTCTAAAATGTAACAGAAAGTTAAAATTTGAAATTGGAATTTAAAATGCAAGTGAAACATTGTTGGAAAGTTCTAGTTTAGTATGTAGAACAAAGTTCTAACAAGCGATTACTTTGAGTAATTGTTGTTTCCATTATGTGTGCTCTATCTTATTGAACACAATATTTCCGCCCACAGCTTCCATCGCCAGCTGCTAAACTATAACTAACACATTTTAATACTCACAAATGATATTACTACTTGAATGAAATATAAACGCAATATTTGTATTGTCAAGTCAGTAAAATAAATACAAACTAAATAATTGTGACTAATATCAAATTAAGTTTAGATAATTCTATCTCACTTACATAACGGTATTTGTCAGAATACTTCTAACATAATCATAAAGTCATAAAATTAATCAAAAAAGTCATTAAAAATTTCCTCAAAAATATTCAATATAAAATGTAGCTTAGCAGATTGAAATGTTTTTTCATCCATTCTATCTAACAAGCATTTCGGTACTAACCATTTTATGCACATCCGTCAATAGCATATTGACACCCAACACTGTTTGTGAATAACACTCAGACGAAAATTAAAGAACAGTTTAAAAATCATTTTAAAACACGTGTAAAGAAGATATTATAAGATAAGATATATACCTATTGTATTTTTTTAAATCTTCATAATTTTACTAGCTAGAGTGAAACATGAATATTTAGATTTCCCTTGGGTTTTTCTTTCAGAACTCAGTAACATTGGTGCAAGGTCTGAATACATGATAATGTTTTTCAATAAAACTTTGCTATATTTTATTTTTAAATTATTTGAAGTAGGTACATATATGTTCAACAGAAAAACTTTAATTTGAAAATAACTATAAACATGTATAGCCATGTTAAGCTCATTTAAATTTATATAAATATATAATGAAATATAAACCGATAAAATTCAAACCCGCTACCTCTGAGAAACCGTCCCGACGGTTATATAAAGTTAAAGAACTTTAAGTAGTATTTAATGAATTACAATTTCACGTATTTTTAACGGTACTATTCTATCAACAGTATCGTTTATATTATTAATGCATTTGAACCCGTAACTGGTTTCTCTAATTGCTTTCGTAAAATAATTGGGTCATTAAAGAGTATTTTAGTTCCGCGTTTTTATTTTTTATTATTTTTTGTATACCACTGGAGCGGTTGCAACCACTTAATAAAATAAACGAGAATAATAAAATCAGAAACTTTTAAGTTATTTTTATATTTTTTTTTATTTTTATTGAGCAGCTTTACCCTTCTGCAATAGTTTTCAAAACATAAAATATACCATTTCATGTTGAAGCTGTGGATATAAGAACTGAATGTATAATATTTATATTATTTTTGAGGCTATATTGACGATGACTGGTATTTTTTTATTTTAATTATAGCATTCTATTTTCTTTCTTTACTTAACTAAACATTTTCTTTTACTTTCTTTGTAAAATTTATTCTTGATAAAAAGCTTTTATGATATAATTTTCACTTTGATCCTTAAACCGTTTTCGGCGAATATCAAAGAGATTTTATACCACAACGCACAGAGAATGTCTTGTGTTTGTCATACATAATTGCGAGAATCAAATTTCCTTCATTTGGAATAAACCAAAACCTAAGTGAAAGGACAGAATAACCTTGAAAATATATATAGTAAATATATTTTTAGATATAAATATTTTAACATATAATCGTAAGTTATAACAATATGGATTTTGTAAATTGTGTACCTCTGTATACAAAAAGCGAAATGGTCACTGTCCAAAATATATTTATTGATTATAGTGATTATTCCAAATTTAGAGTTGAATAATTTGCTAAGCGTACCTAAATAAAGTTCTTAACAGAGAGAAGGCTCATATTAATTTTCTATGTCAGAAGTTAACAACAATTTGTCATGTCAAATATTTTCCGGTCTTGAAACTGTAGAATTTTATAATATTATATAAAACCACAACGGCGTGGTTTAAGTAGTTTGCCCTTTAGGAGAATATGTATATAATGGGTGTTCATGAAACGTTTAGGTGACGGTAAAAAATAATTACCGTTTATTTTTTCGTAAAATTTCGTCAAATTTAACATACTTAATACTTAATAACTGTATAGCTTCGCAAGTACAAATATATTATCCCTAGTGTATTTTTTTTTTTTGCAAAATATAATTCTAGTACGTTATAGCTATGAAATTGCAGTGCCAGCTGTCAAAATAAATGCTACTTATTTATTTCTTTCCAACTTTCACTTTCACCAAAAAAAATCATTCAAACTTAGTCCTTAGAACACAACAAAAATAATAACTCCAAAATCAGTCGAGTGTTCAAATGATTCTTTCATACATGCGGTTGATTTTTTTATATAGATTAATACCTACAGTTTCTGGACGTTCACCTTTTCTGACTTACAAAACCAGTTCAACGTAATCGATATTATATTTTGTTCACATATATAAAACATTTACCGTTATAATTAATTTATGCGCCACGAGTCCATCGTGTCGTGTGATACATAATTCATTTAATCATACATTTTATATAATACATTCTCGCAGAACAATACCTAATAACCACGAAACGCGTTTTCAATAAGTATTTATAAATGTGAGTTAAAAAATAATACTAATTACTAGATTAGTTTATGTCATGTACTGATTTGAATACTTTTTTTTACACTGTCCAGGTTACTGATTGACTACAATCCACCTAATCTGAAGTATAGTATATAATATATAAATTTGATTTGCTTATTCGTTGTGATTCACACCCTTCATGATTGATATGATTCTATAGTGTTATCTGGTCTAATTAACCCCGCTTTCTCCAGTATCATATGAGGTTGTTTTGCCCCCTGGGAGGCGGTTTTATTTTCGTTATCTTTCAAGTTTATTCTCCGACATATGTTCGTAGCGCGTGCGCGGGAGCAGGTCAGTCGACTATTCGGGTTCGTTGTGTACGCTTATCTGATTTGAGTCAATCTTACTCAGCGAAAAACTGTACCTGAAATCAAATAATAATATATAAAAAAAACTTTTTTATGGACAAAGCTAAAAACGTTGTTTATCTCTTCGAACGTGACAGCATAATTTACTTTACAAGTGTTTAGTTTATTTATAATTAAAATTATAAAACGTACAAGTATGACAAATTGTTAATTAATTTGCTCGACGAAAACTGTTTTTTTTTTATGTTTTTGTAAGGCGGGTAATTGACTTTTCATATATTCGACTCCCGCGCATGTGCCAAGCGACCGACGCATATCTTTAGTGTCAGCTAGTGACATCGACCTGTCTACCCACAGTATACAAGGAAACAAAGAAGTATATATATTCTAGAACTTCTTTCAGTGTTTGTAATGTGGTCTAGACTTGTATTTTGATCTTATATTGTGATCGAATATGGATATGTTGATAGTGCAAGATGGTCCCATTGTGATATCATGGATTGTTTTCTTAGTGTTGATATGCCGGTGTTATTATCAAATTGGTGAGTTAATTACTATGAATCATGTAACTAATTAGATGACATATTATTAAGATATTATTTCGAAGTGTAAAGTATTTTTGATAAGTAAAAAATTGTTAGTTTGTTTTATAATTTTAATGTTGTAATTCGTTTGTTTATTGCTAAACATGAAAACACCTCAGCGGGAATGAACAGTTGTAATTTAGTTGTTTGTACGACCATAACATTACGGATAGCTATCAAACTAAAAACAGATAGCGTAAACAAGAATTACACAATTTAATTAACAGATACCTCAGAAATGTATGAGAATAATAATATATGATAATGTAGTCAATAGGAAATTATTGACATGTTTTATAAAATTATGAAAATTGCTCTTTTCTGGCTTAACATAAGGATGATAACTGAATGCATTTCGTCTCACATTCAGTGTGTCCGAAAGCATTCAAGCGTGTCTTATTGGCTATCGACATTTCTGTCGATTTGTCACCCTTCAAAAATGTAATGATGATATGATAAAATGTAATGTTGTAAATGTATATTCAGTATGTAACAGAGATATTATTATTATTTTGTTATTGGATAATGTTTTGATTAATTTGAACTGACTGAATTATTTTATGAGATAAATATGATATATATTTTTCTCATAAAATAATTCAATATAAAAATATATAAATATTTTAAAAACTATTGTATTTTCATAACTGAGTAAATGACGGATTGATAACCCATTAATTAATAAGCGCCTTTGTCTTTAATTTTCTCGATAAAAACAAATCTTTAATAATATGAATTACTTTATTCATGTATTTTCAGTAGTGTTCAGGGGAAGACGATTGCTACAAAGCATTCGAAACATCAGGTTGAATCTAAAGTTTTTAATATAATATGTTAGAATCGAAAAAAAAAATACTTGAATGTGCTTGTGAAAATAAAAAAAAAAAACTACTTTATTCGTGTTTTAAATAACAGGTTTGTTCTACTTTGAATATCCTGATCATATAGCAAGTTTTTATGGTTTAAAAACATCTTTTTATGAATACAAACCTTCATGTATTATAATTGAGCATATTCTTATATATAATGAGGCCAAATTCAGAATAAGGTCACCAAAGAAGTGGCTAACAAGTTTAACATGTCTACCCTTTTCCTAGCCTTTCTACTTTAGGCTTTACGAGCAGTCGTTCTGGTTCAAGTAGCTCTTCAATACAAGAGCACTGAGCATGTGGCATGTCAAATTGACTATTAAGGTAGAAGTATTACATAACATACTGAACGATATTTGATACTCGTCAGATATACGTAATAGATTATACAATCTTGATCTTGATTCCGATATCTATAATTGTTTGATAATTTCGGTATAAGTATTTCTGAATTTTTCTATTCTAATACTACTTATTAAGATTGCGATCTTTGATATAATCCTTTTAATTACTTATAATTAGAAGATTATGATCTTTGATTGTTTGTTAGTGAAAATATTTAAAGAAATTTTATGAATATTTTAACTAAAATACGTAATGTCTTTACATTAAAAAATAAGGTTCACAATTTTAATTCCGCGTGAATTTTCATCTTACAGCGCTCTCTCAAAAATCGGAGAGCCAATTCCGTGTCGGTCATTGCTTTTAATATTTCACAATGTTTATGTGTTTGTTACAGATCGTATGTGCATAGCCATTGTTTATAGCCTATAAACTGGGTCGTGTCCGTCCGTGCAAAAGCAATGTACATTAAAATAGATAGTAAAAACCGGTGCTCTAATATTGGTTAATGTCGCGTAAATCGATACAAAATGGCAGATCGACTTTTATTGAGCATATTATATTAATCATTAATCCATAGTGCCTTTTGGGGTTGGATGAAGAAACAATTAAACAATTGTATTTAAGTACTATGTGAGAAAGTTAAACAACAAATCCAAATTGGAAAGCCGACCTGCCACTCGTATAAAATGCATGCATACAATTTTCATTTTAAATGTACAAAACAGTTGAATTTCGTCTGTCATTCAGTGATGTCTAGTCCTTAGTGTAGATCTAGGTGACCTGGTTGCAACTTGCGACTGTCCAATGCTCTGCGAATTGTTTTGTTATTTTAATCCTGGGGATTGTGTTTCATGATACGTGTAAGTAATGGGATAGTTCCTTTGTTTATATTTAGTTACTGTTACTTACTTTCTATGTATAGAAGAGAGTGGGTATATATAGTACGTATATTCCATCAACTTAACATGATAACTCACTCGTAACTCACCATGACTGTTTCTAAACAATCGAAGTTATTCCAATAAAGCCAAGTACAAAACTGTATGCAGATGCGCTTGGCTTAAATGCATTGTGAAGTAACTGCAAGTATCAAGTGCTTTTAGTTTATGTACATGCGAGCACAGAAGTGTTATCACCAAGATTAATATCAGATGTTTTATAAGTAACATTGACAATATTTTACAATTATAAACGACATGCAGATGCTTTCAACTTTAATGAAGCTAAAATGATGATAAACATTATAAATTCAGAATATTTTTGGTTTAAATAACGGAATATTATTTTATTAAATGATATTGTAACTCAAACATTGTATATTTGTAAAATAAATTAGTATTGTTTTAGTAACTTGAGTCTCTAGTTGTCTTCGTATTTATTTCCATTACCTATGTGTTTATTTTTTTAAAAGCATTATGTATTAGGTATAATATTGATCGAAGCATTTGCAATTATGGATTTTTTGCATTTGCATTTATTTCAATTATATGGTTTTACGGTGGTTTGGTTTGGTTTGGTTGTACGGTTGGTTTTACGGTTTTTATGGTTCAACTAGATAGTTATATTCAGGTCGTTGCATCAAAATTAAATTCGGTTTCAGTTCATCTAATTTCAAATAGAACGTATATTTCGGTGTCTCTAACTTTAGACATGATGGAAAATTAACCTAATTCTGTATAATAGGGTTTTATAGCTTACAAAATGCATTCTGATCAGAATTAATGTTTTAAACTACAGACACTTACTTGGTTAATAACTTATTATGTGAGAGAAGTTACTTGAACCGATAGATCAAGTTCTGGTTGCAAATATTAACATCCGGATGGTAATAGCAAATATTGAGTAGATGACCTTTTAAGACAAACAGATTGAATATTATGTAATTGTATTAATTGGCTTGTATTAAATTATAAGCTTTCGTCATTCACATTATATGATTCTTTAAAGGACTATAAGATTGAGATAGTTACTATAAAACTGGCAAAAATATTAAATTGTGTTTTCATCAAATAGAAAATTGCAAGGATTAAAATTTTCAAGAATGCAATCACGCCTTATTCTAGTAAAAATAATTATTAAGATAAATTATTAAATAACTGTTTATAGAATATGCACAGTTATTTTTCTAATTATAAGAAAGTTTTTATTTTTATATGCACAGAGATTTAACATTCCAATATATATTTTTTTACTCCTTAAATGTTAGCACTTCATTGTCAAAGGGCTAAGTGAAATAAGTGATGCCTTTAGCTGGTTTTATAATTTTAGGAATCAAGAAGATCTCACAGGGACAAATCGTGGCTGTAAGATAGATGGGAGGACCCAGAAGTTTTACACAAAACACCAGTTTGCGTATTTCACGGCTGCGTTGTTCGGGGTTGAACGAAAGTCCTCGGGATTCCGTGTGACGATTCTTGTTACACTCAGCAGAATAATAATTTATAGAGAATTTATACTAAATACCTATAAAGGAAAAAATTGGCTTACATTTATCCTGAGGTTTGTTTGGTTCAGTTTGGAACAGCCATACTGTAGACTGGCTTTTTTTACTGGATTATATTGATAAATTCAAAATTTCTTACCTGTAATGGCCGCAAGAATCTGCTTTGAATTTATCAATCCTAATATGCCAGGCGCCTGCTTATAAATCTCGAGTGATCTGTGTGGTATCAAGCTAGAAACAATCCTAATTCTACTTGACTTTGACGCCGATCCTTGTTACTATGAGCCACGATAGTTTCATAAAACATAGCTAAAAAGATTTTGAGGGAAATTTAAATTTGGAACCAATTTATTTGTTATCCTTCGATAATCGCGGTTTCAAAATAAATTATAACCCGAAAGAGTTTCTTTCGTACATAAAAACACCTTCTGAGTGGTCTACGTAAATCATAATCTGTTAAGCTCAATGAATACAGATAATATATATTTATTTAAAAAACGGAAATTACAATCATCACAATAGTAACACATACTTTTTATTTGCCTGAAGTTTCGACCAGATTGCACCGGCCGTGGTCACAGTCTGAGCCAGCCTGTACGTACATATTCTATATTACAGATCAAGAAGACAATATTCTTTGAAATAAATGTCTACAGTCAGAAAGTAAGTTTCAGTTGCAATACAATACAAAGTTTTATTTAGCTTGTGTCTGTCTGTACGAAATGCACTTTCACAGAGAATGAGAAAACTATGAAGTTACGTCTTTAGTCGCGGCCGGACTTAGACCAATCGATATCCTTGAGATATCAGGGATTATGAAAGTTGCTTCTGTCTTGCGACACCGCTTCCAAAAATACAGACAACAAAGAAAATAATATTCATACTGAATACCATTAGTATGTAAATTGTAATAGTTTGTTTTAATTTTGTATAGTGAGCATTGTCCGGTCAGCATCACTAAAAATTTTAAAACTTTTAAATTGTTTAGATTTGTAAATGTAAAAGTGTATTTTAGTGAAAACGAGATATATTTAATTCTGTAAATATATCTATTTATTGAATACTTGCCTAATCATTTGTAAAAAAAACAAAAAAACTTTTTTTTTTAATAATTTTAAAATTAAAAGATCTTTGAACAGAAACACGCATTCAATACACTGCTATATTTTTTTTAAAATAAAAATTTCTAAATACTGATAGTGATAGTCCTAGTGATGTACCCTATAATAATATATTTTTATACATTCTATGTACAACCTAATATCAATATTAACCTTATGATGTATTTTTATATTTTAAAAGCATTTACGCATTTTACCATTCTCAGAATGGAACGGTAATGCTATGGTATTATTTTCCTATATGACGTCAATCCCATGGCCTTCGAGGTCGGTTAATGACCTCCCAGTGCCGTTAGCAATGAAACCCTAATTTACAAGTGATATATTGACATTATTTTTTTATAAAGAAAAAATATATTTATTGGTTTGTAGTTAACTAAATTCAAGCATTATATTTTATTGTATTTGTTTTGTAATCTCGATGTACTTTGACATCAAACGCTTTGATCCCGCCTAAATCTTTTTCTTTTTTCTTTCTTTCTTATTTCTATTTTCAGCTGGTAAATTATTAACTTAGAATTTAGATTATAATTAAAAGTTATACAACCTTGTAAAAATAATATTATTTTAGTGTCTAGACTGATAGCTAATATAATATATAAAGATAAATAAAAACCGTTATGTACTTCTTCTTCAACCAATTTACCAGTACAGTTTATTCCGTTTGTTTATATACATAAAAATGTGTATATTATTAATATAAAAAATGAATATTAAAAATTAATATCTATTTTTATAATAATATTTTACTTATTTTTTTTAAATGGCCCTTATAATTTTTTCTGTTCTGTTTTTTTTCCAAATCATAAATCAAACATTCCAAGTGAATTGTTTTCTCAACTATAAACGATTATATTCCACTTAGAAATATTCCACAGACCATTCTAACTTCTAAGTAAACAAATCCCGAAACAACTTTGATGATTAAACTCCTATGAATTATGAAACTCAACTAAGATTGTTTGTTTTATATATATATAATATATATTCCCTGACCTGCTCGAGATGAACTGACTAAAACTAAAAACTAATTTATTGGTGGTAGACCATAACATCGGGTCGCCGGCAAAGTTACCACCCATCGGGCAAAGTCGTGCCGCAAAGCGACCTAGTCGTGTTCCGGCACGTTGCTCGATGAAGCCGTATATGGGAAATGGGTCTGAACAGCTGCGGTACGTTGGCGAACCGGTTGACGTCGAGTTGGTGTTTGTTTTGTCGGGTGTCTAGTCGAGGAGGGTAGCGGGATCCGAAGCGACGGCTTTCCGCTGGCCGCCCGCAGATAGTTGGGGGCCCAATTAGTGGGTTAGCCACCCACGAAAGGCTGCCCCGCCAGCTGCGAAAAATCCCAGGGTGGCTCCATCGTGCTGGTTGGCGACCAGGCGAGGAGGCCCGATGGCGATCCCTGGGGGGGTTCGGGCGTCCCCGCAGTCTCCAGGCTAGCCTCCCAGCGGCAAGACATCACCAATTTCGAAGTCGGGTTTGATACGTACCGCCTCGTTCAACTGCCATTTCCCATCCCTATTCACTTTTATTTATTTTTACCATGAAGAAAAACCAAAAAAGAAAAAAGTTTGTACAGCGGTTGCACTCCTCCTCATTTAAAGTGCACCTCAGTAATATTAGGGGTTTGCACTCTAATATCTTACCTGTCCATCACCACCTGGAGACAGAACAACCGCACCTGTTCTTTTTGACGGAGACGCAGATACAATGTCCCTTAAGCGCTGCGCACCTGGATTATCCCGGATACACGTTAGAGCACAACTTTCGCTCACGTGCCGGAGTCTGCGTGTATGCGCGGAACGACCTCTGTATCCAGCGTCTCCGTCACCTTGAAGACCCCACTTTTTCTTCTTTATGGGTTTTAGTAGACACAGGAAACGAAAAAATCCTGTATTCTTGTGTTTACCGTTCGCACAGCGGTGACCAGGAGACAACTAGATTATTCGAGTATCTCGGTGAGGCTGCTGATATGGCTCTGCATCAGTTCCCTTCGGCGCAGCTCGTCTTTCTGGGGGATTTTAATGCCTGTCATCAGGACTGGCTGTTCCCGTACCAGAAAACCGACCATGCTGGAAGAGAAGCGCGGAACTTTGCGTTGTCCTTGGACCTCTTTCAGCTGGTGAAGCAAGCGACAAGGGTACCAGATGTGGTAGGCCATACAGCCAATTGCCTGGACCTTCTGCTGACAACTGATCCGGACAGGTATCGGGTAGAGGTTACCTCTCCCTTGGGAACCTCCGATCACTGTCTGGTGAAATCTGTGTTTACATATTCCCCACCAGCTTTCGAACCTCATGGTGTTAGGCGAGTATGGAAACACAAGTCAGCAGATTGGGATGAGATGCGGCACTTTTTTGCGTCTTATCCTTGGCGGCAGGTCTGCTTCTCTTCTTTGGATCCGTCGAGTTGCGCGGATGCTATAACCGATGTGGTGCATCAGGCAATGGAGTATTTTATTCCTTTTGCTGACGTACCCATCGGTGGCAAAGCTCGCCCATGGTTTAATGCCGAATGTGGTCATGCTCAAGACCGAAAACATTCGGCATATCTCATTTGGGCTGATGCTCGAAGCCGCAAAACTCCGGATGTAAGTTCGAAGAAGAGAGCCTTTAACCAAGCTGCCAAGTCCTACAAAAAGGCATTGCGGAAGGCTCGTCTCGATCGAATCGCTAAGAATGGCGAAAAGCTCTCTGCCAGACCAACTGGCAGTCGAGCTTTCTGGTCTCTTGCGAAAGCGATCGAGTCGAATTTCTGCCAACCCTCATTGCCTGCTCTCCTGAAGCCGGATGGATCCCTGGCCCACACAGCAACAGAGAAAGCGAACGTACTTGCTTCTCTGTTTGCTGATAATTCGCATCTAGACACTGGCAATGCTTCTCCAGCACATCTTCCTCACTGCGGTGTTTCGATGCCTGAAATCCGCATCACTAACAAAGAGGTATGGAGAACATTGTGTCGTTTAGATGTGAATAAAGCCAGTGGTCCTGATGGTATACCAGCCATTCTGCTCAAGACATGCGCAGCTGAGTTGTCTCCTGTACTGACACGTCTGTATCGTCTCTCTTTCATGACTGGAATAGTGCCGAAATCCTGGAAGCTTGCTAATGTGCAACCCGTGCCCAAAAAAGGCAGCCGTGCCGACCCTGTCAATTACAGACCGATTTCAATCACCTCCATACTCTGCAAGATTATGGAGCGTGTATTGAACTCGCGCCTACTAGCATACCTGGAAGGTAACGATCTCCTCAGTGACCGACAGTACGGGTTTCGCCGTAATAGGTCTACTGGGGACCTTCTAGTGTATGCTACTCACGTTTTAGGCGAGGCCATCGAGAAGAACGGAGAAGCGGTCGCCGTCTCTCTGGACGTCTCGAGGGCATTTGACAGGGTCTGGCATGCGAGCCTTATAAGCAAGCTTTCAGCGTACGGTATATCTCCTGGTCTGATCGGCTGGGTAACGGACTTTCTGAGCCACAGATCTTTCCGAGTAGTTGTCGACGGGTGTTCCTCGGAACCCTTGACAATAAATGCCGGAGTGCCTCAGGGGTCCGTTCTTTCTGCAACTCTGTTTCTGCTGCACATTAATGATCTGTTGAAGCCCGGTATCTATGGGTATGCAGACGACAGCACAGTTGTAGAAAGATATCTGCCGAGTACTCGGGCTAGTCGAGATCAAGTACAGTCTGAAAGAGAAGCCATGGTGCAACGTTTGAATGACAAACTTCAGGCAGTCTCCGCATGGAGCAATGCCAATCTTGTCAAGTTCAACGCCACCAAAACGCAGACGTGTCTATTCACCGCCAAAAGGAGCCCTTTCACCTTGGCTCCTACTTTCCAGAATGTATCCTTGGAATACAGTGACCGGCTTCAGTTGTTAGGCTTAGAGATTTCCTCGAACCTCAACTTTGGTCGGTTCATTGAGTCCAGAGCAAGAGCAGCAGCAGCAAAGCTTGCTGTTCTGGCGAAGGTTCGGCAGTACTTTACACCGGGACAGCTTCTTGTTTTATACAAAGCGCAGATCCGGTCGTGTGTAGAGTACTGTTGTCACATATTTGCTGGTGCCGCAAAGTCTCATCTTGCGGTTCTGGACTCAATTGAGAGGCGAGCAAAGAGGCTTGTAGGCGATCCCGAATTGGTCGGAGCCAAACTCCAAAGCCTTGAGCACAGGCGTAGAATTGCTAGCCTCTCAGTATTCTATAGGATACATTTTGGTGAGTGTGCGCAGGAATTACACAATTTAATTCCCCCGTCCCCCTTCCATCACCGGACGTCCCGACGCACGGCGGGTTTTCATCCTTTTGTTGTGGACATTCCACCTGTCCGAACGAAGCGCTTTGCTTCCTCATTTTTACTGCGTACAGCAAAGGATTGGAACAGCTTGCCTGCGTCGGTATTTCCGACCGAATACAATGTGGGTGTCTTCAAGCGAAGAGTGAATAGGTTGCTAGGGTAATGCGCCTTACCACCTAAGACTACATTCCACTTACCATCAGGTGGAATGTAGTCAAGCATTGCCCTAGAGAATATAAAAAAAAAAAAAAAAAAAAAAAATTCGATATGGATTTATCAAAGAACTATGAAATATTATACCTTAGTTGGGTTTTTCTGTTAAACATATTAAACCTAAATAATAAGCCATTTAAAAATGAGATATATATATTTTTTTGTATATATGTTCTGTACATGACTCCAACACTATCCAAATTTCATTAAAATCCGTCCAGTAGTTATTGCGCGTTGCGCCAACAGACAGACGTACATATAAAAAAAAAATATCGCTTCATTGTACGAAATACTTAAAAAAAACGTTGTACAAAGAAAAGTATTATATTTATATATACGAATTATAAGAATTGTAATGTGTTATTATTAGAACGTTCATCTCTTGATGGCAGTCTCTAAATATACGAAGACACATCTGCACAATGGTTCATATATCACAGCTCCGAGATATATTTATAATGTTTTTTGAATAATACAATATTTTCTTCATCTTTCCGTGTATATATCGCTTTGTCTATTCCAGTATTAGGGTCTCGATGATTTATTAGAAGGGTGTGAGGAAATTCCTTCATCAAAAATGACCTATATTCTGAAGTTTATTTTAGTGTGAAATCTTTAGTAAGATGCAAGCAGCCAAGGATTTATTAAGCGAATAAGCCAATCTATTTGCGGAATGCTGCAATAAACACCTCATTTAGCAATAACTGCCCAGCGTTCAATTGAAGGATATTCCTGTCCGTGTTTCAGACGGTCGTTTGTCGAATATATATAAGTGGCCTAATGACGAGAACTTGGTGTATTCAACTTATCAGTGGAATTTATTTACTCAGCTGTCCCATATCCTGCAAAACTGCATTCTTCAAATGGTGTAACGGTTTGGGATAATTACTTATAGTATGTCAAAAAGCTTGGTCTTTGCCGCCAAAGAAATTCTCATTAAAATATAAATAGTTTGTAACGTAACTTTGAAATTAAATGTTATGAAGGTATTTTAAGCATAATGATAAAATATTGTGTGTGTGTGTAGTATTCATTCAAAAACAGGATATATTATGGAATGTATGTGTCCTATCCTACGATATCAGGATGAAAGAAAGCTGTTTTTCTACTATCGGAAAATTACTTTGAAGGCTGCTAGGACATCACTATATCCTAATTTGAATTTCCATTTCATATACTTAGACATGCGACCTCTTTGCCGAGAACCTTAGTGCTTTGGCGCGTTACGGCCATTTCCACACGTAATTAAAACTAGACACTTGGCTTCACATTTATTTTTGTACCCCATTTCCACAAAGACTAACCTTTCATACTGTACTGTGGACTATTTAAATTAATGTTTACTGTGTTTTTGAGAAAAATAGAGAGATTCATAGAATTTGTTCTGTAAATATAAAATGTAGGTGCTCATTTATTACTGTAAATATTTATGGACTGAAATAATATAATAATGTAATGTTAGTACTGGAGTCAGGTTGGTTGTAAACAGACATTTAGTTCATAACAGCTTCATTAATCCCCCATTTTTTCTTTTTTTTTATCTCGCATCTTTTCTTATCTTTTAAATTACGTGTGTTAAATATTTAAATAAAGTTATTTGTATTTTGTTGACGTTCTGTCATTATATATTTCCCAAGAACAATTTAAGTGCATTCCCTACATCTATAACGAGCAAATTGGTTAAGCAATCCCGTAGCGGTTACTTCATGGATGGGTAACTGTTCGTCAATTGATGACATTTAAACAGCTGTGAAGTCAGTCTAAATAAAATAAAATAAATCATAAACATCCACATGGTTGTCAAAACATAAATTTCACAAGGAATACCTACGAGTTCCTATAAGAACAGAATTTTAACGTAAATGAATTGATGTTTTCCACAATAACTTTATATATTTTTATAGTTTATTTTAAACTGTTAAACCATAGTCCAGTGTAACTAAATAGTTGGCCAGCGGAGCATACATTCTTGATTCGTATGGCTGGCAGGAAACGAGTTGAGTAAGTACTTTTTGTTCAAATGTACTTTATTTTTGTTTTCTTCAAGTTTCTAAATGAATTAACTTTTTAATATTATTTTTAAATATGAATTAAAATGTTTTTTTTTTAGAATAAACAATTTTTTTTTACTATAATAAATACTACATACGATTTTATTGATTTATAAATTTTTATTCTTAATTTTTTTCAAATAATAATAACCAGATAGTGATAATAAAATATACCCAAATTACTGAAACTGTATTAATAACATTGTCTTTATACTATTTACTACAAAACTATTAACGTACCACTTACTATAAATATCAAGACAATTTAAACAATTCAACTATTATATACCACATATTATGTTACAATAAGTAATCTAATAAAACCTAATGATTCCTATATATCCAGTGTTGTATAAATGCTTTTCTAAATTTCATGACCGTCGAACATAAAACCATTCTCCAGCATCTCCACTTAACGATTATTGCTGAACCTTTCGTTAATGTTTAACTAGCTCCTCTCCTGACCACGTGATTTCTAAACATCAGAAATAGCTTAATCTCCCATTTCAAAGGAAAGCTAAGTAAGTTAAGTATAAGTTGAAAATACTAATACACAGACAGTAATTCCTTTAAGAACAAAACACTACATCTTTATAAGTTATATAAGAAAAAATATGTCAAATATATATATTATTTTTTCTATAAATTACATTCAATAAGGTAGAAAATAATTCTTTAGGGATTCAAATGGTGTCACAATGTATTGGTTATCTTGTATTGATTTGTTCTTAACTAAGACGCAATTTGAAATATGAAAGAAATTTTATTTTTATAATAATTTGTGTTTGTTTGTCCCTGTAACAACGAAACTGTCAAACTACATTGTATGTATCTTGTTACGATAAATCGTGTCTCCTATCATGTTTCAGTAGTAGGTTGGCTATTACAGAGTTATTGCATATTCCGAGATTCTTGTGAAATTATTTGATTAACAATAAAGAGAATGACATATTCCACTCTTTTATTAGGTCTTTTACTGACGTTATGAGCCTAACAGAACATTCTAGATTTGTTGGTTTATTAATTGTAAGTTCATTCTCTGTAAATCATCATTTATATGTAATAACGAAACGTTTGTTCTGGTAACTATTAATTAGTCATTGTTAAAATAATTAATTTGGTCATTATTATATATACTTATCTATATATTATATATAAAATTCACCAATTTTCGTTTAATTTATATTGACACAGTCATCACTTCATCATTATGACACAAATTGTATGCAACATTAAAATAGCTAGGAAAATGTTGATTAATGATGTATTATTCTTTAATTACGCTCTACAATAGAGAACATGTGGCACAAATCCACGTTTAAATAAATTTCCCATAGTTACGTGTGACAATACCTAGTTTACTGATAAAGTCTAGATGTTTTTTTAATTTTACCATTTGTATCAGCAAAGTTTCGATACATCATCTTCAAAAGGTGCTATTCGTTGTCTTACCTGCTGAAATATCTAAGTATCAAACGACTCTGCGTCGACTAGTCTATAGTCAGTCCTCCACAAACCGCCGTCGGAGACGCACGTCCTTCCTCGTACGATACTTTTCGAACCTTAAATTAAATCGGTATTTAATATTTTTAATACTTCCAAACACCATCTTGGATATATAAGTGATCTTGATACGTTTAGTGAAAGGAAGTTTATGTTATTCCAACGTATGGTGCGTCAGAATAATGTGTTTACAGTAATAAGGTGAGTTTGTTTATATCTCGATCAGCTGTGATCCGTCCGGGGTGAGCGACAAGTGCGTGATTAAGTGGTTCTATTATGAACTCATCACATTTCAGAAACTTGTGTTATGAACTCATCATATTTAAGAACCTTTTTTGTTATAACCCATCACATTTTAGAAACGTTATAAAAATAACCAATCGATTTGTAATGATGATAAAAAGTAGTGTAAAACAGAAATAGAAATAGGTTTTTTGTTGAGTATAACATTATAATCCATCGCAACGTTTTTGTGTCACTCTTCATCTTTAATCAAAGAACGACATCAAGGTAAATATAATGATAACCTTGCGTCATTTTTTTGCACAGGTGGTTTTAACAATTACCTGTTATTGTTTATCATTTATATACCTGAAGCAGGTAAGTTTAAAAATCATTTACCTTAAAAACCTCAATATTAATATTACCTATAAACGTGAAGTAGAATATATAAATTGATTATCTTTCTATTCTAGCTCGTGTAACCGAAGTAACTACAGATAGGTTGTCTTATATCAGTATCATAAAGAGTTTAATTTATCCTGCTATAAAAATAAAAACATTATTACGTAATTTAGTTTATTTTTTATGTGATTGTTTTCGGTTTTACATTAAGAGTAAGTATTATTATCTGCATTAAAAATGGTTCATGAACACATTGCCAAGAATTGAATTTAACGTTTTAATATCGTTATGCATTATTTTAGAACGCATTGAAGATATGGCGTTTATATTTTTGTCTTTATATTTTTAAATATACAGTTAATTACTAAAAAGTCCTATGATTTGAATCCTAAAATCTTCTCATATTACTACACATATTTGGCTTATCTCTAATCTTAAATATATATCAATGCTAAGTTATATCTGATAGCGGAGAGTGTTTTGATAAGATAGGACGGTACACATAACACCGGCAATCCCTTTTTAAATATAAATTTCTCAACAGTCCAATTATAACCACAGACGTTTTTCTTTCCTTTATAACATTTTAAGAAGGTATGTCTTTATATTATGAAAAGCATACAAAGTTATATATTTAAATGCAAAAAATAATATCAAATCTTCTTTTAAAACTGGATCTGTTGTAAATAATACCAGACCAGACCAGACAGAATTACAAATAATAAGACCAGAATTTTAAATTTGGGGTAAATGAAAAAAGGTATCACCAATGACTTTTATTGAATGCACATCGCTAGCCTCATTAACTTATTAAGAGCATGGAGTTTAATTTAAACTTAGTCTGGACCTTAAAATAATTTATATTATATTTAAACAACCCTCAAGTCAATAACATTCTAACCTTTAAAGTTGTTGACTTTGTTCTATAATATTCCATAATTTAAAGTTTATACTTAGAATGTTGTCTATATTCAAATTACTTTTAAATCAATTTAGGTTTGTTATTTGAGTTTCAAAATTATATTGAATATAACAAAAACTGTCTCTTAATCCCACGAATAACTTTGCCAAATGACTAACTGAATTATTAAGTTTTATTGGAAATAAGTCTAGAAATGCTAATATATATCTTTTTACGACTTGTCCATGTTATGACTTTCATGACTCGTCCGTATAAGTTCCTAAATTGTTAGATATTTTCTTAGTCCTCTGACTTCTAAACCTTCTAGTCCACTACTTTGAAATCTTAATGTATTCTCTGTTATAAGTTATCAATTCATTGGATATTAAAGATTCGCTGGATATTAAAAGATCTCATAAATTATTTTACATATTTTTATCCTATATATTGTGTAAGTCGAATATTATAGTTTCGTGATTTCAGCAAACTCTATAATAAGGCGTCAATTAGAAATTTTCTCTTGCTTTGTTGAAAAGTTGACGTTATTCGTGGTATTATGTTTTTGACGGTTTTTGTAGTTTGAATGGTTTTCTTTTTTATATAATCATGTTAACAACATATGTATGTGCCCACTCGATTTTAAATAAAAATAAGTTCTGTAAATGTTATTTATATTTTAACAATGATATAATATTCAACATATCAGTTACGAATTTGCCAAAATAGGTAAATAACATAAATTTGATAATTGATAATAGTAGGTATCTATGATCGATGATGTATTTAATTATGTCTGGGCCATCAAGATAATGCTGTTCTTAATACATTTGAAGTTTATCAACAGTAGCCCAAATTACCATGGGGTGTTTGACCTGGTATGACTTATGCAAATTCTCCAAAAATGTATTCAGGTTGTATGAATTATAATTTATTATTCAGAGTCGATTATTAAAATAACAAAGTAAATAAGTGTCATTACAAATATTTTTTTAGGTACATTTATGGGATGGGATTGGGATATTTGCCAGTCAAGATAATGGCGTCATATCCGTTTGTGTTCAGGGATGGTGATTTACCCACCACGTTAGTTCATTTCGGGTGTGTGGTTTAAAATTTATGCATAGAAATTCTTCGAAGATATGATCAGACATGGGCACATATACCTTAGTGTACAAAGAACATATTCAATATAGTCGTATATTTTATCAAAGGGTGAATACGTACAATTTTAAAACCAAGCATTGATATTATAGTGTGATTAAAAAAAAAAAAATTTCTTTAACATGATATCATATCATATATTTAATATAATATCATATCATTATTATTATTAGTTTAAAAATTCAAAATTTTATTACTGGTTGGTCTACAAGTGATTAATAATTCGCTTAACCTTAATTTATCTATGTATAGATTATTTTAATTAAACTTTTACAAGTTTTATAATTACGGCCACTCCCTTAAAACTTTACTTTTGTAAATAAAAGTAAGCCAATAATAAAAGAGACAAACTTGGAACTGTTCAAATATACTGAAATCGTTCTGAATAGTAACTATAATACTCAAACACATAAATCTGTTGAAAATACCGAAATAAGCCTCTCTTGAAATGTCACTGTGAAGTGAATTATATATATTTTTGTAAATAAATACAATTTCAGATCGCCGTTAGGACGCGGTGTTTGAGTTTCATATCGTTTTTTATTTATTTCAGAGCATTTAAATTAAAAACAAATAGCTATTAATGTTTGAATCTCAGTTTAATTTAATTACTATTAAACACAGATGTGGTTCTGAAAATATTAATATAAGAATACATTTATTAATTCAATTGTTTAAATTATTTGGGATTACGTTCCAAAAACACGAAAATACGCCTTTGTAAATTATTTCTCTTTGAACCTAGCAATGTGGGTTGAGTGAACAGGTTTAAATGAAAGGTTTCATTTAAATAAACTATCTCCTTACTTAACTTTCATAGCTAAAGTTATTTATGCAAATTAATTATTATTTATTATACATAAAATAGAAAATATCTTCTAGTAACACTTTTGTTATTTATATAATGCTCGACTCTCTAAGTGGTTATGCATAATACAGTATCAATGTTTTCTCAAAGACGGAAAAGTTTAGACGGTTTACGTGATAATTACTTCACTTGTAATTTGATGATAATTTTTTGACTTTGATGTTTATTAGAATATTAGATAAGGTGTATTGATATAATGCATATTGAGAAAAAATACACATTTTTATTAATAAAATTTCTGTTAAGGAGTATATTATATTGTAAAAATTAAATGTAATAAACAGAAATATACAAAAAAAAACAACCCAAAAATATAAAAACTCTGATCAATAATTTGAAAGTGCCACTGAAAATATAGTGATCAAAATATATAGCTCACATATAATACTGTGTTGTAATGTGTATTTCTATGTATGTGTATCGTTGTCTAACACAAACACAAACAAATAATTTGCTTACTTAAGGTATAGATCAATTTGTGTAATTTGTCCTGTTATATTATTATTATTATATTATATGCTAAAGATCTTTGATAACGCTCATTTGACCACTTCATATGCGAAGTAGAGGTTGTAAAATCGGATTAAATGTAAGATATTTTCAATTTCAAAGAGCTCTTTGAAGGTAGATATTAAAGGATTGTGTAATTTATATGTTTACCTGAAACCGTTGCTTTAGCGATAACTTGGTGAACATGTAAACCAAATAAGATGTTTACTCTCGGTTCAAACTTTACTATAGGTATGACATAGTATATATACGATTACTTCATCATTTACCCAATGATAAATAATACACTCACACTACCATAACATTATGGTAGTGTGTCTTAAATAAATATTACATATATGAACATCGGACGTTCAGTCTTGTTCCAGTATAAACAAGATTCCTCGTAACTAGAAGTTAACTAATTCGCGTTAGAACCTATTTACATAGTGCAATTACAGTTAACTGAATTCTAGGAAACTTAGACCATTTGTAGGAATACTTTTAAAAAGCTATCGCTTAGTTCTCTTCAGGGAATATAATTAAACTAACATAACTTCATCTAACAAAGTAATACTTTTCTTTGTTTTAAAGATTTCCTTTATTTTATTTCATTATTTAGCTCAGCCTCGGTAACCAAGGTTATTTACTCTTATATATTTCTTATGTATTAAGGACGATCTTTAATTTATATTGTATTTATAAAACCCAGCCAAATGTTACATTCTGTCACTCATAAATATTTTACTACAACTTTTCTTATAATATTCATAATGATATTCCCTCGAATATAATATTTCTTTGTTATTATTGTTTATGATTTTGATTTATTACTGATTTAACCGCATCCGCCTCATTTATTGGTAAATAAATACAATTAATTTGATATCATAACTTATAGGTAGTAGCACATATTTGAAGCTTCGGAAGCATTATCCACTATAACTTAAATATTATATATTATGGTATTGTATTCAATATGTTGAAGTGCACTCTAGCTGAATATAAAAATAAAATGCTTGTTAATTAGTAACAATTCAATTCAAACCTCTAGTGTTATGTATTTTATATATAATATATACCTATCGTTTTGAATTGATCACATAACAATTGACAAATATTGACGGTCTAATGACGCTGTTGTCCTAACGCTGGCTACGATAGGCGTGAGTTCGATACTGTACTGGTAAAAATATTTATATGAAAAAAAAAAATCCTTCTGTAGTGTTCCCGTGTGGTATTTATTTGTATTACATATAAGTATTTTATAAATTAAGTTTATCGTTTATTACTACATTTTTCTCTGTTTATAAAAAAAAACTATTGAATCGATATACGTGAATAGAAGTTCAAATATTTGCCAATTGAAGTTCTATTAGCAGTGAGTCAATATCTCTCTATTAAGTGACCTAA